>CAJHQP010004928.1:0-50395 GCA_905132765.1 Moricandia arvensis | reverse complement strand
AAATGTTATCTTTCATTTTTCTTATGAGGTTTAAAGGGTAACTTCAACTATATATGTACCAATTTGCTGGGAGAAGGGTCACTAGCGATTGATAATAAATAAGAAAATGTAAAATGTTCCCCATTATTTTTTAACGACGCACGTTATACAGAGGCGATTAGGCTGTTCGTACTCTTTGTGACACTCTAGTTCTTAAGAGAGTTGTGCGCACGCTCACTCCCACAAGTTGTAAGTAGCAGAAAGGCTTGTCAATGAGAGCCCTATGGTTTCTAAATCCATCGGTCTCAATCTCACATCTATTTCGATTAGAAAGCTTCATTCTTGAATGACGAAGGGAATGGTGGAAATCGCCAATGATTTAGAAAAGATCTCCAATTGTCAAAACCACTCGACTCACATTTGTGGTGGTTTTGTGGTGTGCCACATCCTGGATACGGTAGGTGACCGGTACGCACTATTGTCATTTATGCGTGAGTGCTCTCCGTCCTACAGAATCGATTGGTGTGAAACAGCCCCGAAGATACCCCAAAAATACAACAACTATCTGTGCGAAACTTTGAGGTAGAAATCCCGCCGCGTAAGAATTTAAATTTCACACAGAAGATGGACTCCCAAATTGAAGTACCTCCAAAAAACCCCAACCCAAGCCTTGAATACCTTGTGAGTATATCACCTGCCTGCTCGTGTGTTGTGGAAATACAAATCATAAGCTTCAACACAGTGCGCCCGACACAACTTTATCTTGTCCTCCGCGTAGTGCATGTAGCTATATTCAATAAAATACTTACGCCAAAAATTTACTCTTGGAGTGTATTTTAAGAACATTTCAATAAAATTTAGTATGTTTGTAACTTGTAAACCAAGGATTACACTTCCACCATTTTTTCCATTCCTCATAAACATCTTGGTCAAAAGCACCAAGAAGAAGTTGTTGTAAAATTTGTCATTGGAAAATTTTCTAAAACACTAATAGTGTCTTATATTTTCTTCTCAATGATGTTTTTCGATGAACTTCCTCGTGAAGCAACTTTCCAGCATTAGTTCCTGAAGCTTTCCAACCTGTCCTATGCAAACTACTCCCCACCGTCCACTGATCCCTCCCTCACTAGCACCAGAAATGTGGGAACTGCTACATGTTCCTGCACCCTCTTCAATACTGGATTCCAACTATTTCATTCTCTGGGCATATCAACCCCGTTTGAAATATGTTGTATCAATGTGTAGAATCATTAGCTTCGTCCTATTCATTATCTCTTATCTTCTTGTTTCGCATAATTGTCGTGGTTGCCGGAATATACATCACATGCTCGTACAATAACCTTCAACATGTATTATTTTTCTCCACCAGACTATGCGCGCTCTGCCGATAGGTTCTCTCTGCTCACATTGCATCACGCGCGCTCCTTATGCCGGCTTGCTCTGGGCCATGGATAGCGGAAGTGGCAACAACAGTCTTCCCAATAAGCTACCTCCTTGTCAAGGTTTCCACGGTACCCTATCGTGAAACACACCCTATTTCTTCCCATTCAATGTAAGTCCTACTACATTTTTGATAAGTTGGTGATTAGTCTTTTCGAAAGTGACTAATTTCATCCTTTGTCCTCCCTAGGGTGCAGGACACTTAGTGAGTTAATTCAAGCTCTTATGCTCTCGTTTGCTTAATGTCCTGATCCCTTACAGTCTTATGCTCTCTGATAATAACAATCGAACTGAAGAATTTGGGTTGCTCGGTTTCTGTATTCCTTGTGTACCAATTATCCATATCTTACACAATATTGCAAAGGCCGCCCAAATCACTTGTCTCTTTCTATTAGCGGCTTGCTCGGGCTGGTTTGTTGTTAATTCCAGTTCTTCATTTTCATCTGACTCTATCGCGTCCCATGTTCTACCTTATCCTATCACTTTAATTCCGAAGCAAATTTAACTTACGCATTTTCTCCTTAACCACTCCACCACTAAAATACACCTAACGAAATGCGGCATACACCCATCTAATCACTCAATATAACTTAGTGTTCTAACCTCCTTCTAAACACCTTTCAAACCCAAGCCTCAGACTTTGCGTATGCTCCGCTCTAGAACCTATCCGCATTGTATTGTGTTTAGCAGATGGGTATACATTCACTCCTGACCCACCTGACATTTATTTGGCTGCTAATGTGCTCTAGCTCTGGTGTAGAAGACCCAGAAACACCAGTGGCTGCCTTAGTTTCTGCGCTATGAGATCCCGAATGTGACTACCCGCCACATGTAGTGCGCGTCTACTATACGGATGCGACGACTCAATATGACACCCCAGATGCACATGGATCTCATCGCTGGTCGCTCTAGGTATTGACTCGATTCACCTACATTGTGTTTGCGCATTATAACCGTCATACTCTTTTACTCGATCTTATCGGCAACTGTTAACTCTTATAGATAGGCTCCGCTTCGCCTTTTCGGCCAATTCATTCTCCCTCATTTCCTGACCGTATCTAGCGTAATGGTAATACGCCTTCGTCTCCATTTCACCTGGTCACCTTTGTGTGTGGTTCCACATTCCTTGCATATACTATCTTAGATATTGAAGATTTTGACATAATTAGTCACATCTTTCACAGACCTTGTCAACGCTACGGTTTTTTACAATACAAATATTTTGCTCTTCTTTAATTAAAATCCTCAATGTATTACTTTAACATGTGATTTATTCAGAAGGTGTTGAAATTACAAAATAAATTGGAATCGCTACCCCTCTTTTAATACTCTCATCTCTGGTAGATAATTCTTACCCTCATCTCCATAAATGCGCGTTCCGAGTCTATGTATAAACACCTCACAATCAAGAATCTATCAACTTCAAGTCTATAGCATAAATAACCTAAACACTGATATTAATCAGGATAAAATTGACACTCATCGAACATGCAAAAGACATTATAAGACTGACAATAAATGTACATTCGATGAGGAATAGTTTATAAACCCCTAAAACTTACGCCGATGGTACATAGAGCGTGAGAAAAGTTAAAACGGAGTCCACTTTAGCTTACTTGAGATACAAAGTCATTTGGTTTGAGGAGGAAGAAGGAGATGGTCATAAACTGATCCTCATATATCCCTACTACTTTCTATCGATATATCCCTCAAGATGGGAGAGAAAGAAGGTTGGAAGCTCAGGGTCTACCTTCTTTGACTAAATTTCTCTTTAAAACGCGCCACTTTGTGCCAGAATGCTCGACCCAGAATTTTGATCTACCTAAAGGAGGCTAATATAAAGAATGAAAAAAGGAATCTAAAGCCTTACATCCACTTTTAGATCGGAACCAAGTGAATCTTCCCCGCTAATCAGAATGGACTCAATATCTGAATGTGCTCGAGAGGAGACCTACATCGGGTCTCCCATCGATCCTCAGATTTAGGGGGGTTACTGAACGTTAAGATTCACCGGCTGCATCTTAGAACTAAAACATTCTACAATTTGACTTGTTTTATAAAATAAGATCACATTGATCACTTTTGTGTGGAGAAATAACGAGTCTTTTAACGGATTAGTGATATTGCTAATTGAAAAGACAATAAAGCCCTATTCTTCTCCCCCTAACCTTTTTCAATCAACATAAGAGCATGTTGTTATGTCTTGGATTACCACAACACCAAATAATCTGAGAGAAGAGAAGCTTTTCACACCCTATCTTAGATCATGTCTCTTAATTAATATCATTTAGTATTTGGTGATACTATTGATTGCTTAGCAGAATATTTGGACAAAAATGATAATCCGCTGGTAAATGAGACAACAGTGAGATGAACAAACAAAGAGCAATTTGTTTGCACATGTAATGATTGTGTCCCATTCATTCACACTGATACCATACACATTACCTGAGGCATACATCGATCGTACACGATACTATCTATATAATGAGGAAACTAAATCATAGCTAACTAATCACACACAGGTTACGAGCAGTGTGAAATGGTCCATATGTACAAGTGTGCACGGATAGGTTCGTATCCTTTGGTAAGGACCTACTCGTATCGTTCTGAAAAAGTACTTTATAGAGCTCGCGTCTAACAAGTTGTCTAAAGTTATCTCGTAGTTGGTTCGAAGCATCTAATGTAAAACTGAATCGATGGGTACCTCGGATGGAATATTCTTTGTACTAAAAAAACACACTAAATAAATACCTGGTACAAAAAATCAGTGGATAGACATATATTATTAGTAATGTAGGGCTAATGTAAGCAATATTCTATATGTCGCGTCAATGTTGTTCTATTAAACTTTCTCCATAAGCTTTACTCGTGAATCTTTAATATTTAAAATATCTGTAGTATATTCTTTAAAGGAGACAAGGATTACCTGTCGGCTTCGTCCATGATAGTCCAAGATGAATTTACTTTATTACTGTAAATTACAAGAATAGATGTTTGAACTGCACGCTAGTGATAAAGGATGTTATTAGTGTTAAGATTTCATAATTATGATTAGACTTTTAAAATATATTGATTGTCTTATAACAGAATGATACAAAAATTGAGTTTTCGGTCAATTTTGTCGCTTTTGTTTTTGTTTTTTTAAAATGTTATTGTTATCCTAAAGCTATGGAATATTTTGAGTGTTAACTTATCGTTACTTTTCTCTGTTTATGTCACTTTTCTCATGATTGTCTTTCTGTTTTTGACTTATGACTGAACTTTCTCCTGGACTATATCAAAAATAAAAGTCAGTATGATTGGGTCAATGTTTACATTTAATAAAAACAGTCATCGAAAATTTCACTTTAATGGCTGACGGCTTTGGCATAGACATCACCATTGTATCAATATACATGAATGCGTAAGGCTCTAGATATATGAAACAAACTTAGAGGCATAACTTAGAAGAAAAATGCTCATCATCTAAGCCTAACGTGTGCATTTGTTCCAAGGGAAATTGGATCGTTGACCATACCAGTTAGGTGACAAAGGAAACTATAAACTTTCTCGAAAGAATTTGGGCGACATATGTTGGAGTTTTATCTTAGGTTCATATCGAAACTATTGTTGGGACTATTCTAGGTGTATTCATTAATCTCGCGTGCTCATAAAGTAGGATGCATTGTCATAAGCAGCATGGTCACGATCTATTATGCCTCACAATATTTGTACGACACTAGAAAAGTCTAATATTTAAGACTATTTTGCAAGATTGCTCGCTTTAGATTATCAAGAACTATAAAGTAGAAGCAAACTTTTAAGCGATTTGTTTTACATTGATCGCAAGACTAAATTAGATTTTCAGTGCTTTGATAATTGCTAATTGGTTCGAGAATTTCATACATCTCAAGCGTTCAAGGCAGGTAATAACTGATGTTGATGTCGCGTGAGGGGGGTGAACAAGTAATGGAATATCATTGCATGATAGCTTTGTACATTTTTACTAATACAAGAACCGGCTTAAGCCGAATTCTTTATAATTAAAAACACATAGATATAAAAAATAGACTTATATTTTCTGACCTTATCAAACTTCTCTCACAATTGAGGTACGAGGATATGCATAAAAATAAGGGTTTCGGGCCCATAGAGGGTGAAAATCGTATAGTTTGTATATTGCGGTCGTAAGAATGCGTGTTTCCATAATTAAAAAGAAAGGTCTTATACGCTTTAATATTTGTTTTTCCGAAAATTTTAGGTATCACCAATACTTATACTTGATGAAAACTCTACGTATTCCCATGCCAACTTCTTATAACTTGGGTCTAATTACTACTGTATTAATTTTACTCATCATTACCACTTTATTTGTGGTTTTTATATGATATTTTTGTTTATATTTATTTATCAAATGCTTACCAACTACAGGACAAAGATTGGTGAAACACTATTCTCTAAAAGTTAGGAATGGATTGGATGTGATTATAAAAACCATCATGGCTTGAGTGTAATTGTTTGGCGGTGATGGATTTTATTACTTCATACGGGCTTTGATTATATTGCGGATTGTTCAGTCTATTATATTGAAAGATGTTGAAAATCTTACTAACATTTTGGGTGGTGATAATGCACACGAAGTTCGTGTAGATAAGGAAGTGAAATGAAGTTTCGGGTATTGTGAAATACATAAATCTCCTCTTAAACATCGGAGCAAGGAATTCTTTAAGAGACTCACAAGTGGTGAGCTAGCAACAACCTCCGGGCACACTGCTAATTTTCAACAACCGATAAAGGGTTCTTTCAAAGAAATAGTTCCATTCTTACAAAAGCTAGCTAGTCATTGCCAGAAATATCCCATTTTTGACCGTGGTACCTACGCCAAACACGAGTTGACTAGCTCACATATAACCTGTCAAACCTGCTGTGTTAAAGTACACCAAAATTAAACTAAGATATCCAAATTGCTATTAATGGGACAATAGTTAGAGAGTTTGCTTAAACTCTTCCAAATTTTTTGATGTTTCCTCTTCTGGCTCGTTACACCACTGTGAAGAAATAAAACGCATCTCATAAATTTTAACCTAATATGGTTTACTTTTCCTTAACAATGAATAACCATTTCCAATACGGGAATATAAAAGAAGGTTGATACAAATAAGATCTATGGAGTATCCGTACCAGAGAAATAGATTGATCAGAATGGGGGAACTTGGGTAATTCTTATCTTACCTGTGAGCCTAAGATCCACGATACGTCAGATCAGTCAGACACCATATTCTGATATCATAACTGGACGTGGTCGATGACCAACCGACGCGAACAACGTTACAATAACCGGTGATTACGAGATATGGTCCGGACATGGCGAGCAAAGCACGAATGGATAGAACATTTGGCTCCTCCGAGAATAAACACTTGGTAAAAACGCTGAAAAACTTGCTAAAACACCAAATGAGTAGCATTATGCTCAGGGACCTGTTCCTTGCTATTCATAGAGTGAGTAACATTGCCTTTCTTATACTTCTCTAGTCGGATAAGGTGTTAAACGGTCTGCTTTTGGTCGAAGGAGACCATCCGAATGATCTCAATACAACTATATATTGTCTGAAACGAGACATGGAATAGAAAAAGATGTCGACGCATCAGTGGATATATTGCATATCAAGTGGAGGTAGCCCTTTGACTGTTCGATTCCTTTATTATGGTTATTGCTACCTGATGGATAATGCATCCGAAGTGCTCATAGAGATGCCCACATCTATATATGTGATGCATGGGGTGCAAAGATCAGATTGACTTAAGTGGAAAGAAGCCATAAATGTGGAGTTAAATTCTTTAAAGAAAAGAGGTGTTTTCGGTCCTATATCAAACACCATTTGATGTTAAACCGGTTGGATACAAATGGGTTTTTGTGAGAACGAGAATGAAAATGGCGAGGTTGTGAGATGCAAAGCACGACTCGTAGCCAAATATTCACGCAAAGACCAGGAATACGATTATGAGGAAACTTATTCCCCTATGGTGGATGCAACTACTTTTAGATTCGCCTAATAAGTCTGGGCATAAGAGAAATTTGGATTTAACGGTCAATGGATGTTTTAACCGCCATACTTATATGGTCCCACTGGATAATGACATCTATATGAGGATCCTAGAGGGTATAGAAATGAAAAATAAAGAAAGATCTCGAGATCAACACTGCATTAAACTAAACAAATCATATATGGACTGACACAATCTGGTCGGATGTGGTACAATAGATTGAGTGAGTACCTAGGAAAGAAGGATACATAAATGATCCTATCAGTCCATGAATTTTCATAAGAAATTCGTAACAAGGGCTTTGTATTAGAGCAATGTATGTGGCATGATTTAAGCATCGTTGGAACCTCTGGTGAGATCGCCCTAAAAGTCGAATATCTAAAGAAAAAATTCGAAATGAAAGACCTAGGCAAAACAAAATTCTGTTTGGGATTACAACTTAAGTATAGAAATGATGGGATCCTTGTGCATCAAATGGCATATACATAAAGATACTCAAGAGATTTAATATGGTCAAGTCTCACCCTTTGTTAAGCCCTATGGTCGTGAGATCTCTTGGCCCGGACACTAACCCATTTCGTCCCAAGATGGACGGTGAGGATGTCCTTGGTCCGAAGTACCATATTCAGTGCCATTGGAGCCTTAATGTATTTGGCAACATCACACATCGGCCTGACATATCTTTTGCTGTGAACCTCTTGTCCAGGTTTAGTTCTTGCCCGACCAAAAGGCACTGAGGACGGGATTAAACATGTTCTGCATTATTTAAAAGGAACAAAAGATTTAGGTTTGTTTTTACAACTAACTTAACAAGAATCTTTAGTTCGTTTTGCTGATGCAAGTTATTTATATGATCCACACAATGCAAGGTCACAAACGGGCTATGTTTCACGCATTGTGGTACGGCCATATCATGGTGTTCTATGAAGCAAACCATATCTGCCAGTTCTTCTAATCATGCCAAGATTTGGCTGTTCATGAGGCAAGCTGTGAATGTGTTTGGTTGAGATCAATGATTCAACATATCCAAGATGACTGTGGGATGTCTGAAGATAAAGACCCAACCATGATGTATGAAGATAATGCAACATGCATTGCTCAGCTTAAATATGGTTATATCAAAGGGACAAGATGAAACATATCTTGCCCAAATTCTTCTTCACACACGAGTTGCAAAAGACAAAGGAGGTTCAAGTGGTCCAAGTGCGTTCAAGTGAAAATTCAGCTGATCTATTCACTAAGGCATTACCAAACTTCTACATTGAAGAAACTTATCCATCAGATTGGGATGCTTCGGTTAAGAGACTTCAGTGATGCATTCATCAGGGGGAGTAATACGGTTGTAATCTTTTTCCTGACATGGTTTATCCTAAAAGGGTTTTTACAGGTTATGTTTTAACGAGGCAACATACCAAAACGTATTACAAGCTCTATATGGTTATAACGGGGAATGTTTATAAACCAATTGATGTGGATGCAATAACCATAAGGATTGAACCAAGTTCAAGACCAACCGGGATCCGACCAAGAACCTATCGACTAGAGAGAGAAACGGCAATGTTTCCTAAACTAAATGCACTTTGGTTTAGTGTTTTCATTTTCCCATGTTTATCTAGGAATTGTTATCTTTCCATTTATCTTATGACGGTCTATTGTAACTTCATATATATAAAGTCACTATCGATTGATAATAAATAAGAATTACAAGTTCCCCCATTACTTTTTACAACAAGAATTAAAATTTCTTTGGAAAGTAAAAGTATTTTAGGTAAAATTGAGTTTTTTTATTAAAGAGGAAAAAAATTTGGAATGATCTCTTCTTAATAGAATTACTAAGGTTTGACTGGCGTAACCGTAATGGTTACGATTGCAGGCGTTTGTGGATGCGTGTGCGGGTGGTTGCAGTTTTAAATGTTGTTAAGAGATCAAGACGACTCTTACAACGGCTCAAAATTATTACATTTGCAGAATACTTATGGTTGGTTAACTACCAAACTACAACAGTGGTTAAATAATAAATTAATAATATTTACATTTTATTTAATTATAAAAATATTAAAATCATATTATTATAATAAATATAAAATATATTTATAAATTATACTAAATTTTCAAAAACTATAGAATTTTTTTTTAATATAATTAAAATACAATAATACATATTGGTATTTTTATTAGTTTAATTTAAATTTGTAATTGAATATTTTTTATAATTTATATAGTTTTTATAAAAATATAATTTTTTACCCTCCGCAATTCGTCCGCAATCGCAAATAATAGCTAAAATCAGTTTTGGATTTTACATGTTTATAGTGGTTTGAAACGATTTATAGCGTTTTTCTATTATTGTTGCAAAACGCTAACAAGCACTTTGCGGTTGATAAGGGTGATAACAAGAAAACCAGTCATAGCCTTAATACTTATCGTCGTGCTAGAGTACGAGTATTAATCTCAGACAATCTTAAAAAGAAAACAACTAACTTTTCGTATTATTTTAAAATAAATGAAATTCATTTAACATCTTGTAACTTTTGTAATACAGGTAATAAAGTAAACGAACCAATACTGTCCAAAGATACAGATATAATTAATGGAAAATTATAAACAATGACTAATATTATAACTGTGATAATAAATTATTGTACAGGAGTTTTTTTTATCAAAATCGTACAAGAGTTTAAAGTATGCTAGACTAATATTGTAGAAAGTGAATATTTGTGAAATATCCACAAGAATATGCTGACATTAATATATATATATATATATATATTATATATATATATATGGGACACATCATACTGTGCAAACAAATGCTCTTGTTTGCGCGTATATTCAAATATTTAAAGTTTATATCATTATGATATGATTATTATGTTTGTGTATCCATTAGTGTATCAATAATCTTATTTATTGAAATAGAAGATCTTATTTATTGAAATAGAAGATATAGAAGATCTGACTTATTTAAAATGTGATGTTTTTAGTTTAGACCTTCTTAACGTCAGAACCTAATTGATGACTTTGTTGTCGAGCCTTTCATCTGATTCGGATTATTCGATCTAAAGTGGATGTAGGCTTAGATTCCTTTTTTCATTCTTTATATTGTCCCAGAAATGATAGATCTTAAAACTAAACCTCTTTCTTTTCTCTCTTGTATGAGAAAATATAGATTGAGTTTATGACCATCTCCTCTTCCTTCTCAAACCATGATTTGTATCGTCAAGTTAAGCTAAAGTGGACTCGTTTTTTAACTTTTCTTCACGCTCTATAGTACCCATCGGCGTAGTTTAGGGTTAATAGAGCCTAGGACTGTTGTTGATTCAATTTATGTGATATATCATGTTTAGGTTATTTATGCGATGATTGTTTGATTGTGATATTATAATGGAAGTATGATGAGGTAGAAATGATAAAGGGTTAACCGGCATACATGTTAAGAAGGAAGAAAAATTGAGAATGTGATATGGATGTTATACTTTATGATGTTGTGACGCCATGAACGAGTATGGTCAGGAAATGAGATTGCGGTAAAGCGGGATAGGTTAACAGTGCCGATAAGATCGAGTCATAAAGAGTATGGGTATAAGTGACTATAGTTACTGCAGGGTGGACAGTGCCGGGTGTTATGTTCCAAGGGCCACATGGCGGGTAGTCACATAGGATCTGCGGAATTGTAGCCCTGGTTTGGGGCTCTCACGCAGAATGCTGCGATGGGGGTCATGATTAGACCTCTGTGAGCTTGCGGTAGGTTCTAAGAGGTCCAGTGTATTTGTGAAGGTGTTTGGTGATGATGATTTATCATCTTATTGTTGTATGTTGATGATATGTTGATTATGGGAAGGAACATGGACAAAATCAAAAGAACTGAAACAACAGCTCAACATTTCCTTTGCCATGAAAGATATGGTCCAATGAAACAAATTCTCAGTATGAGAATTGTTAGAGACATAGGGAAGAAGCTGATTCACTTGTCTCAGGAAAATTACATTGAAAAAGTACTTAAAGGGTTTCACATGGACAAGTCTAAAGTGTTGTGCACTTCTCTTATTGCACACATAAGACTGAGCAGTGAGCAAAGTCTGAAGACATAGTTGAAAATAATACATAATTTGTAATGATGTATATTCGCAACCACGACAATTATGCGCAACAAAGAAGATAAGAGATAATGAATAGGGACGAGCTAATGATTCTACACATTGATACACATATTTCAACGGGGTGATATGCCAGAGAATGAAATAGTTGAATCAGTATTGGAAGAGGTGGGAGACATGGTAGCAGTTCACATTCTGGTGCTAGAAGAGGGAGTAGTTTGCATAGACAGGTGGAAGCTCAGGAACTAATGCTGGAAGTGCTTCACGAGGAAGTCATCGAAACAATCATTTGAGAAGAAATATAAGACACTATTAGTTGTTTTAGAAATTTTCAATGACAAATTTTACAACAACTTCTTCTTGGTGCTTTTGACCAAGATGATTATGATGAATGGAAAAAGGTGGAAGTGTATTCCTTGGTCTACAAGTTACAAAACATACTAAATTTTATTGGAAATGTCTAAATACACTCCAAGAGTTAAATTTTTGGCGTAAGTATTTTATTGATATAGCTACATGCACTAGCGAGGACAAGATAAAGTTGTTTGAAGCTATGATTGGTATTTCACGAAACAACGAAGATATACCAAAACAGCTGGGTTTTGGAGGACTATCATTTGGGAGTCCATCTTCTGTGTGAAATAATTTTGGCAGTCAAAGTTCACAAAGTTTATGGGGTTCGGGCTTTCAACTGTGAGGAACACCACCAAATGCACAATAGTGGGGCACACCGCCAAATGTGGCACACCACAAAATCCACCACAATGGGGTGTACAATTTAGTTTTCAACATTGGGAACACCACCAAATGCTCAAAAGTGGGTGCACACCACCAACTGCACTACAATGGGGCGCACACCCAACTGCACAAGCACACCACCGAATGCTCAGCAATTGGGCACACCTTTGAATGCTCAGTAAAGAGACACACCACTTAATGCTCAAAAATGGCACACCACTGAGTGCTCAGCAGTGGAGCACACCACCAAATCTCAGCAGTGGGGGCATCATCTAATCCTAAAAATGAAAATCAGCGGGAATGAATCTAATTAATATTTAGTATGGATTTTTGTTGGGAGATCATCATGAAGTTTCATATAGTACAACAAGAAGAACTTCGCCTGATAACCAACAATCACAATCACCTAGTCTTGGTTTCAAAAATTGTTTTGAATCAGAACAAAATTCAAGACAATCTAGAGCATGAGGTTTGTTTAACATATGGGGAAACACGCAAGATAATCAAAATGATGAAGAAGATGAAGATTAGTTTGTTACAACAATGTTTATCATTATTATTCCTATAAAATATGTTTTGTATATTTTATGGTTTCATTGTCATTGTAAAATTTAAATTGAAAGTTGCTTATGATTTTATTCTTTTGCTTTTTTAAATTTTAGGCGTTTTGTATATGCCAACTGCGACCACAAGGTGTCCAAAATCTAAGCTACAAAGAGAGAGTTGAGTTGTGTAAATTAGAAAATGAACAATTTGAGGAGTTAGTAATTCAACCAAGTTTGAATTATTATGATCAAAACTTTTGAAAGAGCACCGCAACGAACTGGTAGAGGTTTGGGATGGAGAAATATTTGGCATCGCGTACAAGAAGATGGTGCAACTTGTCTTCAATTATTAAGAATTTCACTTCCATGTTTTCACAACACTGTGTAACATTTTACAAACAAATTACGGTCTAATATCGACATCCAATATAAGCATTTAAGAAAGTGTCGCTATATTTCTACTTATATGTGGACACAATGAAGTTCAGAGAGATGTCAGTTTAAGGTTTCGACAAAACCAGGAGACCGTGATGAGAAAATTTAGTGAAGTTCTAACAGCAAGTGAACTCCTTGCATGTGATTATATTAGAACTCCAACAACACAAGAACTACTACTGAGAGACATTATAAAAACTTTGCATGGGATATGGACTCCAAAGCAACATGACAGTTGAAAATAACATGGCTAATGGACCCTGAATATGTCAAACAGAATTTGAATCTCTTGTCCAAATTCATTCCACGAGTGTTCAGTCTCTCTGTTACAGCCAACGCTCCAGACGCAGCCATCCACAAGAAACTACGAATCTTTGAATGGTTGGAGTCTTCCAGATATGACATTTTAAATCCCAATAATCCTTGATTACTCAAAATTGAATGGATAGCCTAAGATTATTTATCCTTTGTTGCCAGCATATAACCACCCCTTAAATGTATAGGAATCCATGAGGTGTGAACGCCCAAATATCCCGATCCAAAGTCTCACCCACTGGGACTTCTACTATCCGACTAACCTCATTTACAGGAAGCAAGTTCTGCAACTCTTCCATATTCCATCCACCATCAGCCCTCAATAGTGTCCGCCACCTTAAGGTTCACATCGAACTAAAATTCCTATTGACTAGCCTTCTCAGAGTCTCATACATGATCCATTTCTCAGTCCAAACATGAGTGTATCTTCCATCTCCAATATACTTCATCACTCTTTTGCTTACCAGTTCACGCCAAAATAATATACTTCGCCAAGCGTAGGAGGGTCTGAAACCTTTACCACACTCTATGAATCTCTTATTTGCATAGTACCTTCTTTTGTCAACCGAAAACAAGACATGGCATAAACAGGGAGAGCCATGGCAATATAATTAAGGAGCACTTCCTTACCACCGTGATGCGGCCATCCAAGTAGAGGTTCCCATAACCAGACATGGCCCGACTACCCGGAACGGAGCCAAGACCATAAAAGCTGGTTTCTCCAAAGCTCTCCAAGAGATCCTAGATCAAGAGGGGCAAGATAAATTGATGATTGAAGAGATGGTCCAACTAAAGATTCAAGATCAAGCTGGTTCAATAGAGGTTCAAGGCCAAATCTGTTCAATACAATTCAGATCACTCGTCCATAACCGAACATGCCTAATCATCTCCATATGGAATCTCAGTCTAGAATCAACCTCAATACAATCCGATTATGAGTAACCCACTTATACCATAAAGGTAAGCAAGTAAGATTTCAATTTTGATTTCTAACCGGTTTATTGTTTTTGGTTTGTGGTTCTTTTATTTTATTTCCGATTTTTAAGAACTTATGGGCAAATTTGTTTAAGTCTTTTATTTCTTGAGTCCAGTAATTCAAGGCAATTGTTAGCCTTTTTTTAGAGTCTAAGGAGTCGTTCCTCTTGCTGTTTAGGCCTTTATGCATTGAACTTCATGTTTTTTTTGCTTCAAGACCCCTAAAAGGGCAAACCACATCGGGTACTATATAAACCCCTTATAAGTGGACTTGTACTTTTTTTACCTGATGAAATATATGAGTCAGTTTTCCCTAGCAAATAAAATCCTAATCTCTCTCTAGTTTCTGCGTGAGAATCCAGCCTAGAAGGAGACCGAATCTTATCAAGTTCTCATCATCAAACTTGTGGCGATTCTTCACTTCATTCCATCCATCGATTCTGCTTGGGAGAGATACACATCCAACAAGCCGAATCTCATCATCATCTCATCATCCATCCACTGTTCTTGTTGAGAGAGACACATGTCCAACAGCAAGGATCCATCGATCCATCTCTCTATCCTTTTATTCGTTTAGTTTCATATCGCATATCACCTAGTTTATCACTCTTGCATCTTAAACAAAAAAGCTTATAAAAATCGTGCCACTTTGTTCATCATCATTCTTCATTTAGTTCACTTTCTGTTCAACTTTACAAATCATAAAAACTCATAAAAAGGGTCCTTGTGTTTCATGTACAAATCGCACCACCCGACTCATTCCAACCATATCGCCTAAACCCTAATCCATCTGCATACATCATAGTCGATCAATCCGATTCTCAGTCCATCTCTTTTATAGTCCGAACCTCAGGCTGGAACATTTTGGTATCAGAGTTAAAGGCTCCTAAAGTATTCGGTTGTACCTCATTCTCTTTGTTCTTGCATATCAATTTTTCTTTTTGATTTTTGTTGCATCCGAAAATTTAATAGCAAAAAAAAAAAGTTTAGTTGATTGTTCTTGCTGTTCTACTCGAGATTCATCCTAGGGTTTGCTAGATTTTTCCTTGGAGCATACTCATTGTCGATTTGTTTGTGTGCATTAATCAACCACTATCCTTAACCGGAAGGTCGATATTCCATTTGCATTAAAATCGGATTGCACTTTCGTTTTGCATTATTCGATTAGCTTGCATTTATTCTTAAGTATCAATCATCTATATTTGATTTGCATTTAGTTCTAAGGATATTTGATTTAATTTTAGGTTGATTTTGATTTATTTTATATCCTAATTTAAATATATATTTGATTACATCTCCAATTCTTATTAAGTTAGATTTATTTTTCCTTTTCTTTCTTATTCTCACAATTCCTCTAGCACTTGATCTCTCTTTCTTTGTTTGTCGATAGTTTGAGCATGGGAGACTTAGGTCAAGGAGGACCGACCCCAAGCGAGATCAATGCCCAACTACTATCCGGTCAAGCGAAACTCAACACTGCCCTAGGAGCCCGTGACCTAACAACTTGCCCGACTAGAGAAAGGAAACCGAGCTTGGAGAACCCCGTCCCAGGGGCAGGAATTGTAGCATCCCCGATCCTGGGTAGGAGGTCCGGGATGGACTGCGGTGCGAGGAAACGCACCAGTTAGGTCATATGACCTAAAGACCAGTGTGTCATGATCCAAAAACGTGGTTAAGGGAATCAGACAGCTGAGACTTACCCAAAACAGGATGGAGACAAGCTAAAAGGAGTTGGTCGAGTGTTCCGGTAGCTAGACGAGGTCCGGGTTGAAGCTCGGTCAGCTAGGTGAAGCTGTGATGTAGTGAATGATCAGAATGGATCATGGGAAAACTAAGTCTAGGTCTAGAAATAGATTAAGGGACTTAGAAGGATTGAATAAGATTGAGATATCAAGTTGGACAAGTAAAATGGCAGCTGTACGGTGCGGTAAAGCAGCTCAATCAAGCTAGGTGAAGTGTGGTGCAGCTCATTGTAGCTCCCTGGAGGTGTGGGTCAGCTCCAGTAGCTGCGAGTACAAGTTTATTCAGCTGGGGGCAGCTAGCAACCAACTCACCTCAGCTCGGGTAGAGTGTATCGGCCAGCTCGCTCAGCTAGCTCGACCAAGCTCCAGCCTAGCTCAACACTACTTATGTCAGCTCATTCCAGCTGAGCTACCAGCTCACTCAGCTGGGTCAGATAGGGATCAGCTCAACTCAGCTGACTGAGTGTTCAAGTCTTGGGCCAGGTCCCGGGCCAGGTCTGGGGCAGGTCCGGGGCATGGTCGCGGCCATGCATGCCATTGGCTGATGGGTCCTTGGGATGGGGCCAGGAGCTTGCCATTGGTTGGGCTTGCTATTGGACATGTACAAGGGTGTTCTGGAAAGCCCAGGACGTCCTGGTAACTTCCATAGCGCGAAAGGGTGTGATCTGTACCATTGATGAAATCAAATGGTCAGAATTGATACCGAAAAGGTGCATAGATGGAAAGTAACCACCACCTCCCCTATAAAAGGGAGGGCAAGTCCGTGCCTTTGCAGGCACGCCAGGGCTTCATTCTTCACCATGAAACACAAAGAAACCAGAGAAAATACTGAGATTTGGTCGGATTCCCAATCCAAGACCCATGGTGGTGTGAAGGCCATAAAGAGGCAGTTTTGGGGCAGATCAAGAGGGAAGTTAAGAACGACCCTCTGGTGAGTTTTGATTAATGTTTTTCCACGCCCTGGGCCTTCCTCAAAATCATTACTACACACTAAAATAGCCAGGGGAGATGATGGGAGTTCCGGAAATCACTTACAATGATTGAGACAACCTTGAAGGCAGATGTGTGTAGAAGGCCAGTTTCATGGGCACTGAATGGGAAGTTACGCACGACCTTTGGGTTGCTGTTTGATCATGGATGAACACATCTAGTCTTCATCTACACCTTGGGAACATAGCAAATGGTCAGGGGAGAAGGAAGAAGGCCGGACTCCATTCCCAAAGGCCAACACAACCTCAAAGGTGATGCAGTGCAGAAACTGGTTCATGGGAGTTCCATGGTATGAAAGTGAGGCACGACCATTGAATGGGTCTTATCAATACTGGAGGTATGTGATAGAAGACTTGATGGAGGCGTGCATGAGGAGCATGGCCGTGCATGATTTGAGATGATACAAGATCAAAGCAGCCAAGTATAAGGTAACATGTTTTGATTACATTTGATTGATGTTATGTCTCTTGGGGATGGATCAAGGCCAAGTATGGCACGCCCCTTGAAGACCATATATTTGTGATGTAACTAAAGATCCAGGACCCTGAGAGGAGGGGGCGGATCATTGTTGATCTACTTCATCCATGTGGGGTGATAGTTAGATGATGTTCATTGGAAAGTGATCCATGATGGATCATAGTTTAATGTTGGGTTTGATCATGGTGTGAACCATGGATCCGACCCATTTATAAGACACATGGGGGTCCTAGTATCAGAGGAACCATGTGGAGTGCAAGGTCCAATTCGTTTAGATCCAACAGCAAGCAAAGGAGAGAAGTAAGGCTAGTACTTGTTGGTGTGGACCACAAGTATTGTGCTGGTGTGTTTATACAAGGAAGGCCGTGGTGGGATCTGATCATGGGCAAGGATGGACGACCTGATCCATGGGTGTTGGATCAAGGTGTCTGCTTGATTGTCCAAGGGATGCACCGTGGTAAGAGCAACACTAATCAGGTTCAGTGGACATGGTTCCTTGGCCGGTTAGGCAGTGTGAAGACTCATCAGTTCTGAGTCATGTGGGGTGGTTGGTTGATTGAATTAGGATCTGATGGGACTTGTTAGTCCATGAAAGGACGTGGTTTCCCAAGGGGGCACACGCCTGAGACATGGTGGTACTAAACCAGGCCTTGGCCGGTTCAGGTATGTAGTCCTTGGCCATCGGCCGGACTGGTCATGGTCGAGATCTATATGATCCACAGGGATTCATTGAGATCTGACCACGTATTATTCTTAGTGGTGATTTATCATGAATTATCATGTATTTTAATTGGTTTATCAAACCAAATCGGTGGTGATTAGTTATGGCCGGTTTGGTGGAATTGGCCGAATTCAATGTGAAGGAGGCCGGTTTCTTATAAATCTGGTTGTGGATTCTTGTTAGTTGGGATTTTAGGGGATTATCATGAATTTTAATAATTTTTATGGGTACTTTTGAAAATGGTCAGAATTGGACCCAACCATGGGCGGATCCGGTACAGGCTGGTCGATGGGCTGGTTTGGGTCGGATCAGACTGGCCATGTGTTGTTTCTGGTATGTAGGATAGTCATAGATGAGTATCCTGTGCTTTGTTACTGATTGGATATTTTTGGGCATGTTTGCTTGAGGTCGTTTTTGTAGTTGAAGACTTCACAAAGGTACTTAGTCTGTAGGGATGGTTGGCTGAATGACTAAGTACCAAGGGGAAGGGTTTTATACAAGTATATGGAGAGTTTGACGAGTGGAAAGGGAGCTGGGAAAAGCTACCTCACAGCTCGATCAGCTGGATGAGAGTGGGGAACCTCAAAAGAGGTGGTTCAGCTCAGCTAGCTGGATGAGCTAGCTAAACAGTTAAGTCAGCTGGGACAATGAGCTAACGAGCTCCGTGGATGTGGCAAAGGTATGATCTATCAATTTTGCATAGATCTAGATGGAATGGTTAGGTGAATGGAACCTTGGATTTTGTATGACTTAGTTTGGGTTCAACATCGACCTTGGAGCTAGCTGGCAGTTGTGTGTACTGATCAGTAGCTGAGGTGATCGAACCAGACAAGTGTTAGATTGGTTTTAGACCAATGGTTAAGTAGATATTATTCCACTGTGCATAAGTTGAATTGATCTAAGCTAGGTAATGACTAAGTAGTCTTGAGCTAAGATCTGTGTTAGCCCTCGCCTATGGGCGATGTTTTAAATAAAGGGCAAAAATTTTAGAGGTTCGGTCAGGGGTATGGACCGAGCGAACGTGAGGCATCGACCGCGGCTTAGTCAGCCAGGTCGGGGTCTTACAGGAACCATACCTACTTGGTGGATCCCGGTCCCAAACTGAAGGAGATAGCTCTGACTCCGATCGCACCCGACCGAGATGCACGTCGTCCAGTCCGTGGGAGAGCAGGAGGACGAGGGGGACACTGGGTCCAAGGTGATGGAAGCAATCCGGAGGAGGAACCATGATGAGGAAGTCCCATGGCAAGGAGGCAAAGACCTCAAGATGAAGCCACCCCCCCACTTTTGCCGGGAAGGTTAACCCAGATGCGTACGTCGAATGGGAGAGGGCATGGAATACATCTTTGAGTACTACGATATTCGATGCCAAGAGATTGCCCTAGTCACAGCCCAAATTACCACCAATGCCCCCCGCATGGTAGGACCGAGAGGTCGCTGATGCTGGTCGAGCCTATAGGGTTGAGACGCGGGACGAGATGCGATTCAAGCTTCGCACCATGTATGTTCCAACTTATTATCAAAGGACTTACAAATTTTTTTTTGTAAATTGTCTCAGGGAACTAGAATTGTGGAGGAGTACTTTGAGGAGTTTGAAGCTCTATGCAAAAAGCTCAAGACTCGTGAGACAGAGGAGACCTTGATGGCCCAATTTCTGGACGGCTACAAGACCGTATTGCACGCAAGGTGGAGAGGCAACGCGTATGAGAACTTCAACGACCTACTTCACTATGCCATTCAAGCGGAGCAACAAATTAGGAGGAACAATGTGTCCACTGAGGTGGACAACCGCTTCAAAAGAAACCAAACCGAGCCAACCAAGACTGGTCCATCCGACCAAGGTAAGTCTCAAGCTCAAATGCAACGTACCCATGACATCAATTGTTTTAAATGTCAGGGAAAAGGGCAGTATGCAAAGGACTGCCCAAACAAGCATGTGATGATCCTCAAAGCCGACGGTGAGTAAGAGTCTCAAGATGAGGTAGAGGTGGAACAACTTGATACTTATGACGAGGTGGTCGACTATCCAGAAACCGGGGAATTGCTGGTTACTAGGCAATCCCTTAGTGCCCTATTCGATACATAAACGGTCCAAAGAGAAAAATCTTTCATACAAGATGTAATGTTGAACAAAAGGTATATAGCTTGATCATAGATGGTGGTTCTTGTACTAACGTGGCTAGCAAGTATCTTGGTAAGCTAGGTTTGGTCAAGACTTCACACCCTCGTCCATACCGACTCAAATGGCTCAATGATGAAACTGAGCTTAAGATAGGCGAGAAAGTGGGTGATATCCTTTAGCATTGGCAAGTACCATGACCAAGTTAAGTGTGATGTGGTGCCCATGCAAGCCGGCCATCTACTTCTAGGTAGACCTTGGAAATTTGACAAGGAAACCATTCACCATGGCCGAACCAATGTCTACAGCTTTACCCACAACAACAAGAAGCACACCTTAGCACCTCTCAGCCCCCAACAGGTCCATGACATGCAGAAGGCAATATCCCAGACCCATAAGGTAAGTAAGAAAACCTTTATATTACTTCTGGTCAAGTGATTAAGTCCTTATATCATGAAACACAAGTCTACTAATTGGTCTTTAAAGAAGGTTGTTTTGCAGGTTTTTAGGTCCAAGAGTTACCAGATGAGGTACAAAAACTTATGGAGAGGTACAAACACGTCTTCCAAGATGAGATCCCAGCCGTCTTACCCCCAATCCGTGGCATAAAACATCAGATTGATCTTGTACCAGGCGCATCCTTACCCAACCAAGCTGCCTACCGTGTTAACCTTGAGGAAGCGAAGGAGTTGGAGAAGAAGCGTCCAAGACCTCATGGACAAGAGCTACATCAGTGAGAGCCTTAGCCCATGTGTGGTTCCGGTCCTATTAGTGACCAAGAAGGACAGATCATGGCGCATGTGTGTGGACTCCCGAGCCATCAAAACATAACCATCAAATATCGGTATCCCATACCTAGATTAGATGATATGTTGGATGAAATAAGTGGGTATACTGTGTTTTCTAAGATTGATCTCAGGATTGGATACCACCAAGTTCGCATAAAGGAAGGAGACGAGTGGAAGACTGCTTTCAAAACCCAGCAAGGCATGTATGAGTGGCTAGTGATGCTCTTTGGTCTCACCAATTCCCCAAGCACTTTCATGCGACTCATGAAACAGGTTCTAAGGCCTTACATTAGTAAGTTTGTGGTCTTGTACTTTGATGACATACTGATTTATTGCCATAGCTTACTCGAACATGTTGGTCATTTAGAACAGGTGCTAAAGCCTTGAGGCCACAAAGGATTATATGCTAATCTTAAGAAATATGTGTTTTGCAATGCTGTTGGATTTCCACGGTCTAGCAAGTTTCTATAGACGGTTTGTCAAGGATTTCAGTACTATTGCTGCCCCTATGACCTCCGTGATCAAGAAGAATGTATTCTTTACTTGGGGTACAGCCCAAGAAGAGTCTTTCACAAGCTTAAATATAGTTTGACTCATGCACCGGTCCTTACTCTGCCTAACTTCGAATGTGATGTGATGATTAAGGTTCAGGCATAGGAGTTGTCCTTATGCAAGGAGGCCAAACAGTGGCCTACTTCAGTGAGAAATTGAGTGGAGCTGCCCTCAATTACCCGACCTAGACAAAGAGCTTTATGCTCTAGTAAGGTCTCTTGAAACTTGGCAACATTATCTTTTGTCTAAGGAGTTTGTTATTCATACAGATCATGAGACATTTAAGCACCTAAAAGGTCAGACCACACTCAATAGAAGACATGCCAAATGGTTGGAGTTTGTGGAGACTTTCCCTTATGTGATCAAGTACAAGAAAGGTGAAGAGAATGTGGTGGCCGATGCTTTGTCTAGGCAATACACTCTCATCTCAACCATTGAAGCTAAGATCATGGGTTTTGAATTCATTAAGGATTCTTATGCTACTGACATTGATTTTCAAGAAGCTTTCAGGAACACTACACAAAGAGTATTCGGTCCTTATTATCAGCATGACGGATTCTTGTTCAAAGAAAAGAGATTATGCATTCCCAAAGGCTCCATGAGGGAACTGCTGGTCCAACACGCCCATGGTGGTGGCCTCATGGGACACTTTGGTTAAGACAAGAACTTGATTGTCCTCACCGACCATTTATTTTGGCCGAACATGAAAAAGTACATTGAGGCCCTATGCGCCAAATGCATTGTCTGCCTTCAGACCAAATCCAGGTCACATCCTTACGGTTTACATATGCCATTACCCATTCCTAACCACCCTTGGGTAGATATTTCTATGGTCTTTGCGCTGGGTTTGCCCAAGATAAAACGCAAGGACTCCTTTTTGCAGTGGTGGACAGGTTCTCCAAGACATTTCATTGCATGTAACAAAACCAATGATGCTACTCAAACAGCCGATCTATTCTTCAAAGAGGTTGTCCTTCTACATAGTGTTCCTAGAACCATTGTGTCCGACTGGGAATCCAAGTTCCTCAGCCATTTCTGGAGGACACTGTGGGGAAAGATTGGTACCAATTTGTTGTTCTCGACCACTTGTCACCCCCAGACCGATGGTCAGACAGAGGTAGTGAACTGTACTCTCTCTCATCTATTGAGAGCTATGGTAGGTAAGAACTTAAGAAATTGGTTATCATTTTTTACCATTTATCGATTTTGCTTATAACCATTCTAGACACTCTGCTACTAACCTCTCTACATCTGAAGTTGTTTATGGTTTTTCAGCAAGAAAATTGCCATGAATCTACTTGACTTGCCAAGCCCTATGCACCGCAGCCGAGGCAGAATTCGTCCGGAACATGCACAAAAAGACAAAGGAGTTACTTGAAGCTAAGGCGGCCAGGGTTGAGGCCCGGCTTGACAAGAACAAAAAGCAGGTGTTTTTCAAACCAGGCGATTTGGTGTTCCTGCATATGAGACTGAGAGGTTTCCAGAAGAGAGGAAGTCTAAACTATCACCCCGCGGGACTGGTCCATTCCGAGTCCTTGAGAAGATCAACGAAAATGCTTACAAGCTCGAGCTTCAGGTGAGTTTAAGATTTCCCCTGTATTCAACGTATCTGACTTTTCTCTTTCCTTGGCAGGTGATGGCGTTCTGAGGCCGGAACCTTTTCAAGAGGGAGGGAATGATGCGGCATCCAAGTAGAGGTTCCCATAATCATACATGGCCCGACTACCCGGAATGGAGCCAATACCATAAAAGCTGGTTTCTCCAAAGCTGTCCAAGAGATCCTAGATCAAGAGGGGCAAGAGCAATTGATGATTGAAGAGATGGTCTAACTAAAGATTCAAGATCAATCTGGTTCAATAGAGGTTCAAGGTCAAACCGGTCTAATCCAATTCAGATCACTCGTCCATAACCGAACAGCCTAATCATCTCCGTATGCAATCTCGGTCTAGAATCAACCTTAATCCAATCCGGTTCTGGGTAACCCACTTATACCATAAAGGTAAGCAAGTAAGATTTCATTTTTGATTTTTAACCGGTTTATTGTTTTTGGTTTGTGGTTCTTTTATTTTATTTCCGATTTTAAGAAGTTACCGGAAAATTTGTTTTAAGTCTTTTATTTCTTGATTTCAATAATTCAAGGTAATTGTTAGCCTTTGTTAGAGCCTAAGGAGTCGTTCCTCTTGCTGTTTAGGCCTTTATGCATTGAACTTCATGTTGTTTTTGCTTCAAGACCCCTAGAAGGGCAAACCACATCGGGTTACTATATAAACTCCCTATAAGTGGACTTTTACTTTTTTTTACCTTATGAAATATATGAGTCAGTTTATCCTAGCAAAAAAGACCCTAATCTCTCAAGTTTCTGCGTGAGAAGCCAGCCTAGAAAGAGACCGAATCTTATCAAGTTCTCATCATCAAACTTGTGGCGATTCTTCACTCTATTCCATCCATCGATTCTGCTTGGGAGAGATACACATCCAACAAGCTGAATCCCATCATCATCCATCCACTATTCTTGTTGAGAGAGACACACGTCCCGCAACAAGGATCCATCGATCCATCTCTCTATCCCTTTTATTTGTTTAGTTTCATATCGCATATCACCTAGTTTATCACTCTTGCATCTTAAACAAAAAGCCTATAAAATCGTGTCACTTTGTTCATCATCATTCTTCATTTAGTTTACTTTCTGTTCAACTTTATAAATCATAAAAACTCATAAAAAGTTTCTTGTGTTTCAGGTAGCAAATCGCCCCACCCGGCTCATTCCAACCATATTGCCTAAACCCCTAATCCATCCGCATACATCATAGCAATCCATTCGAACCTCAGTCCATCTATTTATAGCCTGAACCTCAGGCTGTAACAACGAGAGATAGCTTTCTGGAAACACAACTTTGAGTCTCTTATTAAGCTTCTGCGCCTATAAGGCTAGTAGTTTTTGCTTAACTCCACTGAAACACTCTGGTAACCAAGGTATTTGCCATCACCACCTTCATTATCAATGTGTAGAATCTCAGCCAGTAGTCTTTTCATGATCAGGTCAATCTCCATCCCTAAAGTGATAGCGATTTTTGAAAGTTAATCACCTGACCCGACGAATTCCCATACATCTTAAGACACCTTCTAGAAACTCAGAACATCAGACAGAGAAGCCCGACACAAAATAAATTATCGTCTGCGGAAAGAAAGATGCTTAGCAGACGGACAGCTCGGTGTTAGCTTCATACCCGCAAGATCACCTCTTTGCTCAGCTTGATTCATTGTATGTATCAAGCCTCAACACATAAGATAAAGGGTGACATAGGATCTCCTTGTCTGATTACTCACTGAGGAACAATGTGGCCATGCGATTTCCATTCAAAAGGATTGAGTAAGAAACTGATCAAACACAACTCATAATCCATGCAGTGCAAAGAGTGTGAAACCCATCTTTATGGACATGGCTTCCAAAAAAATTCATTACACTCTATCGTAAGCCTGGACATTGTCAGTTTTAATCGCAATGAAGTCTGACTTGCACGAGATGTTGTCCTGAGCCCAAAATCTCCTTGAGACGGAGAGACCATGCGAGGCAGCAACATCCTCAGTCAGTCAGAGAGGACCTTAGAGACAATTTGTACACCACAGAACGGAGACTGATGGGTCTTAGGTCTTTCATCTGGTTAAAATTTTCTACTTTAAGCAATAAGCATAATTCCGTGAAATTCCAATCTGATGGCAACTGATTAGAGTCAAACAAACTTCGGACCTCCTTTGTATCATTGTTTCCGCTCTACGTGTGGTTTGTCCAGCATTTGAGGTTATCAAGTTTCTATTGTTTTTGTTATTTTGTTTGTTGTGTAATTTGCAGATTATGTATTGCTATCGGTTTGACGCTGTAGTATTATAATAGTGGATGTGATTGATCATATAGTTTAAAGAAAGTTTTCATATTGGATACATATTTGGTTTGTAGTTATTTGTTGCGTTAAAAGTGTGTATGGGCAAATTACACATTACAAAATATATATGTTGGAGAGAGATGATAGACAAATTGTTATGGTAGAGGAATGATAATATTTTTATTATATATGTTTTTTATATGTGGCAATCCGCCTTACATAGTAAAAAATTATATCATATTTTATACTATATTAAACTAAAATAAATATATGAATTAGATATTAAATAATATTACATTTTTAAATTAAAATATTTTAAAAAATACTTTAATTTAAATAAAAAATAGTATTCCCCATTTAAAATATTAAAATATTATTCACCATTTAAAAATATTAAAATATTATTCATTATTTAAATGGAGTAAAATTTATAAATTTGTAATATTTTATTTAAAATAAAAATAAAAATGTTAATATATGTTAAAATTTTATATCTACAGCTATATATTATCTATTTATTTATTTTAGAATTACAATAATATATTATCTAAAAATTATTATAAACAAAATATAACAAAATATAGCTAACACTTACTTTAAGTGCTATTTACAAAATATGTTATTCAAAATTTTAATGTTTTAATTCATTTAAGAAACAAAAAAAACAATTATAATTATAAATTTAATGTTTATTTTTGATTATGAGAAAATATGTTGAAAATTTTATAAATAATCTCATAAAAATTTCCAACTTTTTATATAAAATAATGCATTATTTTAGTAATAGAAAATTAAATATATTTTTTTTCTACCTCCGGAGTTCTCAAATACATATATATATTTAATTGTGAGATTCTTAACTTTACAGGAAATCCAACCCAAAATTTCTCTGCCAAAAAAACTTTGGGTTGAGTTTTCCGTAAAGTTAATAACCCCACAATTAAATATTAATATTAATATATACATATATGTATATTTTGAGAACTTTTCGAGATAAAATCCCCCATTGGGGTTGCTCTTAAAGCTAAGAGTGACACTTCAGAATCCCTTAGGTCACCTGCCAAAAAAAAAACAATTGGTGATTTTGAGATATGAAAGAAAATGGAGTTCCAGTGAGGATGATGTCTGCTCAAATTTATATTTCAACCTGACCAGCTGACCTTCTGAACCTGCAACCATAATATATTACCCAGCAAACCTAGAGCACTGTTTGACCCAAGAAATAATAAAAAGTACCTACTATGTACTTATATAATTAATCTCTATGCAAGGAAATTTGTACCTTTTACCAACCTGTTGTCAAATTTGTCTTGATTCCGAACGACGTAGACATGAGGGCAAGTTTCAATCAAGGACGGGTGTCTATCGGTGAAAGAATAACAACCAGCAAAGAAATAAATCAAAACAATAGACTCCAAAATGGAACTTTGTTCGAAATGTATATTTTGAAAGGGAGAGGTGAATTCTCACCGAGTGTATTAGCTGCAGTGGGAGCAAGGTGTCTCCACCTCAGCGTTCGTTTGACAAAATCAAGCTTGTTTTCAGCCTCTGAGTGCTCGCCAAGGTCATGGGTGTTCTGACCAGAAGTTCCAAGTAATGTGCAAAAGTGTAAAAAATCCCAAGAGGTTTTAGCTCAAACAACGAACTACAATTGAGAGTTTGTGTTGTTGAGATTGTGAAAGTCTATGTCGAATTATTTTTGTCCAATTAGTACAATATTGTCCAATTTGGAATTAAAAAGAAACCCCTATGGATTTATTTTTGGATTCGTTTTCAAAAGGACTCATACTAATTAGAGTTGGATATACCTTTATATATTAGACACTTATTGTCTAAACTTCTAATGTGTGACTTTGTTTGATATTTCACATGTGTCCTTTAAGTATAGTTATTAATAAGCTTTGTGCTTAATATCTTAACTTATTCCATTACATTACATCCTCTTATATACAAACTTAAGACCGACTCCTATACAACACCATTACGAAAGTTACCATTATACTTTACAATGACTCTAGACTTATGAAAAGTAGAATCCACTCTAACATTCTCCGCAAGCTTTATATCTTCTTCATATCCGCTCCAATACTCCCCCTCAAATTGGTGCATGAAGATCATAAATGCCCAACTTGCCACAAAGATAATAAATTGTTGTACTCCTAACCCTTTTGTAAAAATATCCGCCATCTGCTCTGTGGTATGAATCTTCATTTTTTGAAGCTTATCTTCCGTAATCTCATCCCGAACAAAATGACAATCATTTTCTACATGCTTCATTTTTTCGTGGAAAACTGGGTTACTTGTTGTATGTAATGCAGCCTTATTATCACAATACATCTTTATAGGACCATCATGTTTAATTCCAAAACATTTCAGTAGCTCACGATTCCATTTCAACTCCGATACTGTATCCGCCATTGCTCTATTCGGCTTCCACCAATGATCTGGACACCACTGTTTGCTTCTTTGTTCTCCAAGCTATCGATGAATCTCTCAACATGATCACAAAACCAGTTAATGATCTCCTCGTCATAGCACAAGCTGCCCAATCCGCGCCACAATACGCTTAAATATGCAAGTCATCTTTCGCAGTGAGCAAGACACCTTGACCTGGAGAATTCTTAAGATATTGTACCACTCATAATGCACCAAACTAGTGTTTTTGTTGAGGTCGATGCAGGAACTTAACCAACACATGAACAATGTACGATAGCTCAGGTCTTGTGATCGTAAGATACACTAGTCTGCTCACCAATCTTCTATACTTCTCGGGATCCTTAAACGAATCATCTCCATCAGCCGTCAATGTATGATGTTTTCACTGGTGTTGCCACTGATCGTCCTCCCAAAAGACCACATTCAGCTAATAAATCACAAGTATACTTTCGTTGAGATAAGTATATCCCTTTCAAAGATCGAGTCACTTCCAAACCCAAAAATATTTCAAATAGCCCAAATCTTCCATCCGAAAGCATTTTCCTAAATACTCTTTAAATAGGTTCACAACTCCTTAACATTTCCTCCAATCACCAAGTCATCTACGTACACAATCACATACAACTGAATTCCCTCACGTTTCAAAGAGAAAATATGAGTAATCCTGCTTATGTTGGGTGAAATCACACTCTTTCAAGGATCTCGTAAGCTTACCGAACCCGTAAATGGATTTTCTAAGCTTACAGACCTTGTTCCCATCTCCATCCTTACTCTTAAACCCTGGTGGAACTTCATATATACTTTTCTTGAAAATCTTCGTACAAAAATGCGTTATTGATGTAGCTTTTGTTATACACTCTCAAATTAATCATATAAACTATTTTTACTCTCTCAAATAAGTGGTTCAATTGTAGTACTTAGAATTGAATCCACAGGGAGAGTGGGAACACAATAGACTATAGATGTTTAGATTAAGCTACGGCAAACAGTTTATTAAAGAAGTAATAGTAGACAAGTAAGCAGGTGATTGGTTTGATAACAATAAGATGAAATAGCTAGGTCTAGGGATTTATCAATCAATAGATTCAAAACACAAATCAAGGATGCTACGGATTTATAGATCAAATTCTAGAACTCGAATTCAATAAGCAAGTAGTCCAGCTCTCGCATGCAATTACTAATTCAGATGCCTAAGTTATATGTTCATCTCTAGCATGCACACAAGGATCGAGCGTCGATCGATACCAAGGCTTGGGTATCGATCGATGCTATCTTAGACAAGCATTAACACACATATCGATGATGTTCAAATAGATCCGAGACCATCTCTCGTATGCGCCTAGATATCTAATCCACATAGGGCTCGGGTTCCGTTAATTAATTGCACTCCTCGTATCTCTCAATTGTCCTATGATTCTAGGTTCAAGCAATCATTCACACTCTCGTGTTATACACTACTCTAAATCCTAGTATTACAAGCCACCCTGGTGTAGAGATTTATATATAACCTAGCAATCCTATGACTATCAGTTTGACATTAAGAACATGAAATCCCTAAACCTAACAAGATGATTACTCAAACATGAAAGCAATAAAACAAATCATAGTCTGAATAAGTAATAGATATAGAAATCAATATAAAACCAAAAGATTTCCAATCAATCTATTTAAGGAGGATTGATCTTCTCTATAAAACTTAAGACAATCAATAAAATAAATCGTAGCGTCAACAATGGCTTAGAAAAACTATATAAATTAGAGTCTAAACTGTGAAGGGGCATCTTGTAACTTGCCATGACATTTGGGCTTACTTCGGCCATAAAATAAGTCGGGCCTGTCTTCTGGGATCACCTTCTATCGATGTTAAGGCTGTTCTGTCGATCTTCACTCATTCATCCCTTCGACAGCTTCCTCGCGGCGAGGCAGACATACAACTCTCCAGTAAAACGGGCATAAATTGGCTGTTGGATTCTGATTGACCTCTAACTGGTGGCATTGTAAATATAAACTAAAATATATATCTCATGTCAAACTAATCAGATCGATCAGATCTTGGGAAGGTCTCTATCCATAGTTAAACATCTGACATGTCTACGTAGTTCTGCATCTCTAAAAGCTCCAAAATCACCAAAGTTCTCCAGAACGTACCTGAACCTGAAAATACTCTAAAACATACTCCAAAAAATATAATAGACTCTAAATATGCTAATATCATGACAAATAGTGGTAAATATCAGGCCCTATCAACTCTCTCAGACTTAACCTTTTGCTTGTCCTCAAGCAAACAAAGCCTGTGAAAGAGGTTTTGGAAAGCAGAGACTCACATAGCGTCCAAGGTATAACTATCACCCTACTTTGTTGAAACCACATCCTATCATGTCAATCACAGAAAATTTTATATACTATGTCCTAGTATAGCAACCAAATCCATTCTACCAACAACTTAGCAAATACTAGTTCGACTCACCCCTCTACTGATTTCATTTCTTTGCATAAAATAAATGTGTATGCTTTACCCTAGGAGTATCGATCAAAGGAAACAAGGACTCTTACCCCTGCAAGTATCTGAGTACACAGGTAGTCTTCTCTGATTCCTTTCCTCTCTTCTTCTCTCTTCTCTCAGTCAATGTCTCCCTTCTTTTGAGGGTATCATTTATTTTTTTAATTGACTAAGATATTTGGACAAACTTCCATGAATCAAGCCCTAATATTTTTTTTCACCAGATCATGTTCACTTCTTTTTGACATTTATCTCTTTCTAGGATCATATGAACCAAGCTTTAATGGTTGTAGCCACCAAATCCTGTTCGATTCCTTTTTTTAATCTGAAAGGGGAGAGAGAGGTGAATCAGAAGAGCACAGACTTTTACCTTCCAGACTTGCAGAAGGAATACGATCCGATGTATACCAAGCCCCAAAGCAAGCTGATAATGTTAGGATTAGTGTTGGGAATCAATTTTGGTTCCTTCAAACTTTCTAAGCAAGTGTGATATAGCAGCATGATGATCCACTTTGGTATCTCTAGTAATCTCTTCAAACAACCTTCTAAGAATGGTGCTAAAGTGTGGTAGTCAATAATAAATCTTGATCATAGTCCCCTTCTTGACTCAATAAAACTTTTTTAAAAACTTATATATATAGTAAATAAGACTCAAAACAAATCAAATAGCATCAATGAACCTCCTCGAGACTTAAATTACATTGTCCCCAATTTAATCCGTCTTGGATTAGTTTAGAAAAAAAATCAAATTGTAAGTAAACAGTGTTAGAGAAATTGAGTATACCAAACTCCGAAAGGAGTATCGATCGATGGTGATAGGTGAATGTCGACCGATGGTGAACTGATTGTGTCGATCTATGGTGGACTCGAACTGTCTGCTAAACCTTTAAAAATAGAATAAAGACCAAAATAAGTAGTAATATAAGTAAAGACCAATTAAAAACTTACTAAAAAGTGGGGTTCCTTCCACTCAGCGCTTGTTTATAGTCTTTAGCTTGACGTTTTAGAACTCTGATTTAGTCTCGATGAAAAGGAGAACTTGCTCCAGAACAACTCTCAGTGTCCTTCTTCCTCATTTTGTCGATGTTGTTGATAAAAGCTCTTGCAGAAGCTTCTCCTTTGTCTTTCAGCTCTGGATCACATAGCACCCTGACCTTGGTAAAAGGTTTCAGACTTCCTTTGCAGCACATTCTATACTCAAAACTTCCCTCATAACATTGCCGAAGGAACCAGTGACAAGAAATCGACATCTACCTTCTTTTTCTTTTTCATCTTTCGGGCCCTTCCCCTAGACTTAGGCTTTTCAATCACGGGTTTCTCTAAAATCTGGAGAGTGTCGATCGATGCTATTAGGCGAGCGTCGATCGACGGTGATGCTGGTTCTGTGGTTTTGCGTTTTGAATCAGATGTAGGTGATGGATCTTCAGACGGCTGTATCGATGAAATAAACCCCTCACTTTTGGTCTTTCCCACATGATCGTAGAAGACATTTTCATCAATATTAGTAAGGCACATCTTATTCTTATTGAGATCAAAATTGCCCCCACTATAGCCATAAAGGCTCTTTCAAATAGAAGAAAAGATTTTCTTGACCTTATTTGATTTCCAAAACATGAAAGTCTACATGGACAGTGCATTCTCCTATCTCTACTTTAACATTCTTGATCATGCCTGCTGAGTTTACCTTAGAGTTATCCAAGAAGGTGAAACTATCATGAGAAAGTTCTACTTCAATCCTAACAGTTCGACATTATCTTTGGACATGATGCTGACTGCATATCCAGTATCACAGAGGACGTATGGGAAATTGGTGTCATGTATACATAAGAGAATCAGAAACTTCCCAGGATATTGTTCCTTCTTCAGTGTCTTCTTGGTTTGACGGCTGACCATAATAAACAAGCAGGTCAATGTACTTATTTGTCTCCTTGCTCTCTATGAAGAAATTACCAAGTCTATACTGGTGATATGCATCCTCGAAAACCATATCCTTAGGAACCATATTTCACTCTCTTTTTAAATCTATCAAGTTCAACTTTGTTAGCTTCTCTCCTGAGATGTTTGGGAACATAGGGTTTCCTAAATTTCACTCTCTTCTCTCTTTCTTTTGTCGCCTGCCTATCCATGAAAGATTCATGTCCGTCCAGCTGGTATCGATAGACATCAGGTGTTTGTCGTCGATCGATACTCACAACGAAGGAGGTTTCAACATGAGTCAATTTCTCTTGTTTTGGTGCATCTACAGGTCGTTGACTTGGTGTTCACTGTTGGTTGTGATGTCTGAGATGGATGATGAGTTGCATTAATGCGGTGTGCATAGCGTTTGCCACTGGCGAGGGTTCGATCGGTGCTCTAGCTGCTATTGTCGATCGTTTGGTCGCATGTTGATGTCGATCGATGGCGTCCGTTTTAACACAGTACTGGATGGGAGGATGCGGTTATTATGTGGCGAAGTCTGAGTGGCTCTGAATTTTCACATTTCCTATGTACTCTTCTATGGGTGGCAATCGATGCTCATCTGATGGTGTCGATTGACACCAAGTGCGAGCTGTCAAAGGTCATAGAAGTTTCGACTATAAAAGCACCTTCTTCCAGCTTCTCCATGCTCGATTACTTCCCCAAAGTCATTATCTAGGATGGCATCAACGTGGTGCCGCTTGCTCTCCCCAGCTTTCCCTTAACTAGAGCTTCTATCCTCTTCAACAGCTTCTGCTGTCTGAGAATTTTGGGTGCTTAGGCATCCTGACATGGGTGTTCATGGCTTCAAATTTTCCATTCAGCTCTTGTGGATAGAATTCAACCTCAGATTTAAGTATGCACTCATCTTCTGCTAAATTTCTATGGCTCGTTCCATTATAGATCCATCCTCTGAATATGGCCTTGAAAACAAATTTCATTTATATGATTTTCGTCCTCTTTGCAGCCTGTTCCACCAATGAGACTTCATGTACAAAATCAGGTTTTTTTTCTTGACCTCAATGATCTTGTCAATATTCGCAAACACCTGATTTCATTCCGTGAGTATCCGTATTCCTGATAATGTTGCTAGAAAAAGTTATGAACTCTTCGGTCTTTGCATCATCAAAAAATTAGTCAGAAATGCAGTCTTGACATCGTTCCAGGTAGTTGAGAGATCTTGGTGGTAGAAGTTTCAGCCAAACAAACTGCATTCCCAGAGAGAGAATTAAATATCTTGCAGAGGAGTCTGTAGTTCCTTCATGCTCCGGGATGCCAAAAGACAAAATCCTCTAGTGTTTCAAGGTGGTCCACGGGATCTTCATGGGGAAGGCCATGAAAGGGGTGCTTGCGCACATGATTAAAGTATGAAGGTCTTTATCTGGCCATCGATCCCTTGAATTTCTCCTATTTTGAATTGCAAACATGTTAACATAGAGTTGCGTAGGCCTGATCAATTCTACTATTGATTGATGCTCAAGGATTACAGCCCCATGTGCATCTAATTTCCAACCTAACTGCATTCACAGATGACCCTCAGGTCACGCAGGTCTCCATTCCCATCCCTAGTCAAAATAAGTGCCGCAACCATCCCTACTCGCAAGTTACAATCGATCGATGGTAGAGTAGCAGCGTCGATCGATGTTCGTCCAAGAGAGGTGTCGATCGATGGAGAAGTGTTGTTGTCCATCAATTCTAGACGTTTCTCTGCTGAGGATGGTGCGTTCAATAGCTTGCTGGGTCTGAGAAAAGTTAGTCTTTTCCTTGTTGCCTCCTGGTACTTCTCTGCATGTACCTAAAAGACAAGGAAAATATTATGTAAGTAACTAAAACAAAAATAAAAATAAAAAACCTAGACTAAACCTATTAATCAAGTCTAATAGCGATCATCGCTCCCCGGAAACGGCGCCAAATTTAATGTAGATTTTATTATGCACTCTCAATTAACCCTATAAGCTACTTTTTACTCTCTCAAATAAGGTTTAAACTCGTGTAGTGTATTTTGGTAAATTTCAATGACATTTGGGCTTAACTCGGCCATAAAATAAGTCGGTCCTGTCTTATGGGATCACCGTCGATTGATGGTAAGGCTGTTCCATCGATCGACACTCATTCATCCCCTCGACAGCTTCCTCCCGCGAGGTAGACATACCACTCTCTAGTAAATGGGCATAACTTTGGCTGTAGGATTCTTGATTGACCTACCAACCGATGACATGTAAAGATAACTCAAATATATATATTCTGTCAAAATAATCAGCTCAATCTTAAGTTTAAAGTCTCCATCCATAGCTACAAATATGACGTGTCTATGCAATTCTGCATCTCTAAAATCTCCCAGAATCACCAAGTTCTCCAGAACGTACCTGAACCCTGAAAAAATACTCTATACATACTCCAAACACATATAATAGACGCTAAATAAGGCTGATATCGTGGCACAATAGTGGTAAAATATCAGGTCCTATCAGTTCTGTACATCCATATGGTGAACTTCCTAGTTTTCGCTGCCGCAATTTTAAGAAAAGTTCGATAATCGTAGTCATCTTGACACATGAGAGAACGAAATCATCACAATCCTATGCCATCATTTTATCTATTTCCAGTGCTACCAACCTCTCTTTAAACCTTTCTATCGTCCTGTCTGCGTTGAACTTGATTAGTAAATACCCATCGACACCCGATAGCTTTCTTCCCAGTGCAATAACTCTGTAACATCCCATGTGTGATTGATCTTCCATCGCATCCAATTTCCACTGTTACATCATTTTTTCATCTTTCATCTTGAATCGCCTCATTATATATTTTCGGGGTATATTAATTGTGATCGCTGCAAGGAAAACCTGGTGTGCCACCTGAGAAATGATCAGAACTCACATAATTTGAAATGGGATAGGGGGCAATACATGTAGACGACGTTGCTGGTGTCGGGGTGGAACGTGATGGGTTCGTAACCTGATCATTTTATAAGACGTAGTCTTGCAGCTTTGTAGATGGACACTTTTCTCTCTGGCCTCTACCAAACTCATGAGAAGCAATTGTTTGATCAACGATTTGTTCATCCTCTGTTCGATCTATCTCCTCACCTGCTTCTGGTTCATTCCATACCACCTGGTCTTGGCCACTATTTTCTCTAACTATGTACCGTTGGTTCAGCATGTATCGAAGGTCTCATTGTTTTGATAGGACCAACATGTTTCATCATCAGAAAATGAGAAAGTCTGAGGCGATAATTCCTCTGTTTTCTTTTTGTCTTCTCCTCATGAATGGAAAGCTATTCTCGTGAAACACCACGTCCCTTGTGATGAAAAATTCTCATTTTCCAAATCATATACTTGCCAAAACTTTTTTTCAAAAATGAATACCCAGTAAACACACATTTCCATGCTTCGCATGGCAAATTTATCTATTGTTTTTATGCGCATAGCATAAACATCCAAGACCCCCCACGCCACAAGAACAAAATGATTACAAACGAAGTCCGAAAATTTAAATTCTTCAAACAAAATTTAACATTTTAATTTTTGAAAGTTTTTAGAATATTTATTAACAATATATTATTAATAATAAAATATAAAAGCAAAATAAAATTAATATTAATAAAATCATATTAAATAAACTAGTAGTTATCCACGAAAATGAAAAATGGGGAGCGACCGTTGACTAACGTCCCAAAAGGATCATCGATCGACGGTGAAGCGTCGAGTGTATAAGCTCGACGAAACCCTTTTTAGTAAACAATTTCCAAAGCCACCAAAACCCACCGAATTTCAAGAGACTATTTATCTCTCAATCCTTGGCCGATTTTGCTTGTTTTGACCCTAAACCACTCGACTTAACCTCATCTATCTGCTTAGTTTACAAAATCAACCGATCTTCAAGGTATGTTCTCTAAATCTCTTAGTTTAAGGAGTTATAGGGTTTGAGAGAAAAATCGAGTTGTTTTAGGAATAGGTTGGAATTTAGAACGTTTTAGGGTGATGGATTATAATTGTTGTTTGCACGATTCTTGGTTTGATTTGAGAGATCAAATCTCATGAGAATCGCAACATACCATCGATCGACGCCCGCGAGGGACCGTCGATCGACGATCGTAACGACTTGTAATCACTAATTCTTTTTTGTTTTGCGATTGCAGATAAGCGAGAAAAGAACCAAGGCACATTTTGATATTGCTAGATTTAAATCTGCACCATCGGGACCTCCATTGTCGATGCATCGCTTGGCGCTTAGAAGGCAGATTGGAATTGATTGACACGTTCGAGCTTTCACCACAACCCCCAAGGCAAGTTGTAGCCACGAGGGCATGCACTGTCACAGGGCCGGTGTCCAGGAATGGGGACGACTATGATAGCCTTACTATTACATCTGGCAAGGCGTTTCTATCGAGCCCACCAGGTTCATCGACCGAGACATCCTGACAAAGCTGGAGATCCAGCCTGACATTCGCGATATGATGAGGGAGCTTGGTATGGGGATCATGGCTACTAAGCCATTTCCACTCTATCCGACTTAGTCCGACACCTCCACCAGCATTCGCGCAGATCCCGGAGATCCCCACGAACGATCACAGAGACTTCCAGAGATTAGTGGTGAGAGCAATTCAGGATATACGGAGAAGATTGGAGGGTATGACTCGCTGCTAGTGTGTCAACGTCCACGTACCAGGACGAGGTCTCCACCAGCAGCTCCAACACAACCACACCAGATGGATATAGATACCACCGACGAGAAGTGGCCTACACTTTTTGCTCTCATCTCTTTTGTTTTTTAATATAGAATCGTGCATGACTTATTTTATTATGTCGTTTATTTTGTTGGATTTAGAACTCACGTTTGTTATCACTACTTGCTGATTGAACTTGATTTTTTGAGTGTCTAACAAAGCTAAGTCAAAGAGATATGATCAGAATGTGGAGATCTTAGACATTTTTATGGTTACTTGCTGACGAGTTCATGCTGTCTGTCTACCATGGATCAATGGTCTTTTGGCGCAGTCGATCGATGGCGACTTTGACAGAAAGTACGAGTTCTTAAATCCTAACGACTAACTTATTTACATTGCAATATATTTAATCCCGCCAATCTCAGACTATTTTCACACTGAGACAATGTTATTCAAGTCTGGGGGAGGTAGTTACTAACACCATATTTTATGATGTTTTTTTCTTAAAAAATAATAAGAATATTTTATAAATGTTTTATTTAGTGAAAGTAAGAAGTTAGTTATAGACTATAATATTTTTCTGGAACAATTTGTTGCACTATTTTCTAGCACCATTCTGAAGTTGAATGGGAAAACTTGGTAGATTGATTATCATATAACACCTACACTTGCTAAGAACTTCTGAAGGAACCAAAGCTAACATCCAACCTAAGTAACTACATTTGCTTGTTATGAGGCTTGGTATACATAGGATCGGATTCCTCTTGCAAATCTGAAAGGTAAAAATACTTTACTTCCTGATCCTCCTCTCATCTTTCTTCAGCATCTATAGAGAAAAGATTGAGATGATTTTCTGAGATGCATAGGGGTAGGTACATTACGATGAACCCACGATTTTAATTCGAAGGAATGATCACACATCGTTGGAATCGAGGGGTAGGTGCATTACCGACGACCTCATTATTTGCCTACAACTTTGTTAAAAAAAATCGAAAATGAGATGGCAAGATGGAATATATCAGCATCACTGTCCATTGAATTTGAGATATAAAAAGATTCAGAGGAGAAAGAAGAGAGAGGAAAATGATTAGAAAAGTTACTTGTGGTTCAGACACTTGTTTGGGTAAGAGTCCATATGTCCTTTGATCGATATTACCAGGATAAAGCCTGCACTTTATATTATGTATTTAAATGAGGATGGTAGAGGGTATGTCAGATAGCTGCTGGTAGGTTGTGGTAGGGAAGATTATTAGCTACTAGAAGTACATGGAAATATTCTAGATGTGGTTGCAACATAAACTTAGGCAAAACAGTGTTCTAAGGAGCGGGTAAGCCTTTGTGTTTTTAAACCTGTCTCTGATTCATTATATGTTTTGCTTGAGGGCAAGAAAAGGATAAGTATGGGGGAGTTGATATGCCATAATTTTTTACCTGATTTTACTCATGATATGTATACGGTTTTAGAGTCTTTATTATGCAATTCATATTGTTTTAGAGACTTTATAGGTTCAGGTACTCATTGGAAGCAATTGTAGCTTTTGGATCATTTTGGAGCATTGAAGAATTCTCAGCCGCAAACTCGAAGTCAGAACAAAGAAACGTTAAGACCATCGATCAACGTCTCACCCCGAGTATCGATCGACGATCAACTCTTCTGCCGAGTTACTTAAGATTTGAAGAAATCACGATTCTACCCAGAAGTTCCCCTATTTGCAAGACAATTCCATGGCCGTGTATTAGGCTATTTATTAGGTTTATTAGCAGTTTTGCAAGACACACTTGTTTTATAACCCTTTTGATACTTGCAACCTTGACGTCTACCTTTGGAGAGAGAGAGATCTATTCAATTATCAGACTAAGATCTTGAACTCTCTTGTTTTATTAGTATTATTTCTATGCAATTTATTCATCTATTCATCATGTTTATCTCAATCATGTCTGAGTAGTCTATTGTTAGATTTTGGTTTCTTCTAGGGTAGTTAATGGCTTCCTAATGTTATGAAAATTTTAGAGTTAGTTTAATTAGTTTTTTTGGTTAAGTAGATCTTAATGCTAAGTTGAACTTGATCACTTCAACCTTAGATTATAGGGTGTTATAGCGCAAGCGAGAGCTTGGTTATACCCTGATACATATCTCAAAGAGTCTAAAACTTTATTAACAAACGAGTGTACAACCAGAGAATTAGAGAACACATCGAACACACTAATCATATATGCTTAGAAGTAGCGTCGATCGGTGCCACGCAGTGGCCGTCGATCGACACTCCGTTAAGATTCACGAGAGTGACTTATCTAAACTTTAAATTTGAGTTCAGAACAGCGCTTCACTAAAACCCTTAACATTCTATTAGTTTGAAATGCCTAGTCTACCTGTGAGTTCCTCTAGGTCTAATCCTTCCTAATAATCTTCACAAACCAAACCAGTCTTTGATTCACTATTCATAAATCTATATTTTTTATCTAGCTTTATTTCGAAACAATAAATCTATTGTGTGATCTTAGCGTCTCTGTGGATTCGATCCCTAAGTACTACACTGAACCTCTTATTTGTGAGAGGAAAAAAGTAGCTCATAGGATTAATTTGAGAGTGCATGATAAAAGCTACAACAGTGAGGCAGTTCTCCGCATTAAAATTATCGACAAAATTCTTTCAAGGAAAGTTATTCCTAGTCATAGATTTTGATTAAGAACATCACTCACCCGCAAGAATCACGCTGGAAATTTGCGAGCTGGGGGCTAATTGTTGCGATCAAAAACGGTAATCTCGAAATCAAGATCTAGGATTGCATCTCTTAAGGAAAATTTCTCAGAATGATTTCAAAAAGGTCATAAGTAGAAAACTCCAGAGCAACGACCGCATCGGAAACATGGACAATGTCAAGTTGGATCAACCAATCTGACTCGCCGATATCGAGCTGGAAGAACCACATCCAACTCGCCTGATGGTGAGTTGGTTGCGGCCTGATGGCAAGTTGGATGCACCACATCCAACTCGCTAGATAGCGAGTTCGATCAACCAATCTAACTCGCCTGATGGCGAGTTGGATCGACCAGTCCAACTCGCCTGATGGTGAGTTGTATCAGTCCTGTCTGACTCACCGTTAGGTGACCTGGATCAGTCCTCATGAACCAAACCTTAACTTCTTATACGCGCCTTGATTGAACTGTCCCTTGTTCCGTCTTGATTGAAGTTATCGTTAGAACTTTACGATAAAAAACACAAAGACTCGTTTTCTCGTATAAGTTCAAATTGTTCGTATAAGACTGCAACAGCTAACTTAACACCTTAGTTTCATCCACCATATGATTAATTTGAACTATATAGACGGCATCGTATCAAAGATATTCTTTCAAAAGAAATCAGAAAAATGTTTAAGTTGAAAAACGGCATGAAAAGGTCTAAATCACGGCTAAGAGCCCAGTTACGATTTCTAATTAAATTAAGCCCAAGTTTATTATGACGGTCTATCTATTATTCAAAAGAAAAGATAAATATCAAGATTCAAAGGATATCCACAAAGATGAGGGAAAATGGAATATTTTCACAAAGCGATAAACTCGACCTAAGGGCAGAAAAAGAAAGGACGACCGACCTAGAAGGCATATATAAGAAACTAAAGCAAGAAGCGCCGAGAGCCAAAGATTGAGACTTAGATAATTCTTGTTAGCTTAGAAGAATTTAGAACTTAGGTGGCTAGACTAGCAAGGTTATACTTCGACCATTTTTCCACCTCTGGTCTGCGATTCTCTTTGTTAGCAATTCTTTATTCATCATGTTTCTGGTGAATTCTTGTAGCTATGTTCTAGTCAATCAATACAACGCATCCGTGCAACTTAATATTGATATTATGCTATCCTTGTCTCTTTCGGGTTCGCGTGTTTCCGCAAATTATCTGGGTCGTCTGGGAAAATTAGGGTTTCTTAACTTTTCCTTATTTTACAGAAATTGACAGTGCGGATTTCGGTTCCCACATTACTTCGAGCCAAAATTCGTACCTTCGGTTCAATCAAAAGTCCCAGGTCCAGGTCAAATTTCTGGCCGCGGATTACCTCAAACCCACTCGAGTGACAATTACCGAGTGATTCGATAAGTTCTAAGTTCGAAAATAAAATCGCGACTTACTGAAAAAAGTCTATCAAACCCAAAGTACAACAACACGCATGCGGACCAAGAAATGGAAGTTTTGAATGTTACAGACAACAAGGGTCCCGTAGGAACAAGATAAGAAAATAAGAAAAATATTAAAGTAAAACAACAACAACAACAAGGGGATCAGTCATCGGCTTGATTAGTGCCATCTTCCCAATACGTGTGCCAAACTCCGGAGGATCCTTAGCTCTGCATGTTGTCAACCCCGACGGATCTACGTTCAGTTCTTTCTCGTTCTTCTCTTCAACAGGCGGTACCTTTTCAGTCCCCGATGGCTTCAGTTCTGGAAGCTTCTTGCTCAGTCTCCTTTTGTTTCAGCAGGTTTGGGCTCCAGCGGTTTCTCGCCCAAAACCTCTTCGTCATGATCCTCCACCGAAGAATCAGAAATCTCATGCGGACCTTTAGCACTTGCACCAGTCTGCTTTTCTGTTAAATCCAGAGTTGGATTCTCATCATCGGCTTGTGGTTCGATGACCAATGTCTCCTTGACACCGGATGATAGCTCTTCTGGTCGTTTACCTGACGGATCGCCAAGAGAGTTACTCGGAGATTGAGGTTAGCAGCAGTCCCTGGATCAATCAAATTAGCATTGGAACCATACGGGTCAATCCCTTCCAGATCATGCTCATTAAGAAACTTAGACATGAGGACGAGGGGAGATAGAGAAAGGTCAGCTTCAGGGATTTTTCCTTCATCAAGCCTGTTAGCCTGCTGCTCGTATTGTTTCTCTTGCGAGAAAAACATGTCGATCATTTCTTGTGGGATAGGCATACCTCCCTCCTTGAGCAGCTCGAGACAGTTCCTCGTCCCGGATGCCTGGCCATATAAGTTTGGTACCGTCTCGTAGGCATCCTGGCAGTTTTTATAGTTGCGGATATTGCAGAAACGACGATATCACTTCGCGACCATGGCCGTCTGCACCCTATCCCTTTCTAGAGTGACCTCATAGCTCCAAGAGTCCTTAGGCCGAGCGGTCTCTTTAGCCAGACTCAAGGTGGCACCAGTATTCTCTCGCTGCAGATCAGCCTTCTCTTGTTCAAGCGCAGCCTTTTCTCTCGCCAGCTCCTTTGTCGCCGATCGTGAAGATTTCAACTATGGCATCAAATTTTCCATATTCTTTTGCTGGGCCTTCCTCCGAGAAATCACCTGGTCCCTTTCCACGATAGCTGTCTCAGACACCTCTTTGAACTCCTTCCTCTTGTGAAGGATATAAGCATCCTTGGCTCGAACAAGGCCGTTGGCCCATCCCAGATGAGCGAGCGTCTCATTTAAGGTCGTATCATACTTCTTGACGACGAAGTTCAAGCTCCCGTCAATCTACACAAAGGAAAACGTTATTAAAATTCTGCAATAAAAACGACGAGAGAATGAGACGTAAATCCTTGCCAATAATTTGTTTTGTGCAGCGTCGATATAGGGGTCCTTGATCATTAAGTCGTCTAGGCAGGCATATCGTTCGGCCCACCCCTAATCTGGCGCACCAACTCCGCGCATTTAGCAGGAGCATAAACAAGGGGCGTATCGCCGGTGAAGTTGAACTCTACCCGATCAGTAAACTCGACTCGAGATTTTTTAGAAACGGGGCCCCCACTCCTAGACGTCTGCGAAGCAACCATAGGGATAGAACCTTTGACAAAAGGTGGAATATGTATTTCGATGGTACCACTAATCGTCCGACTAGCTTCCGGCTCTCCAGAAACCAGCACATCCTGTTCACCTCCAACAGAACTCTTTTTGTTTCTCCGCTTAAGCTGAGCGTCCTGAGGAGTATCATGTTCTTCTGAAGCAATTCAACCCAAATGTTCTTCTGTTTAATAGCATCCCATTGCCTACATTCTCGTGAATCACTACCTCCTGTTTCTTCTCGGCCGGTGCTTTCTTCTTCTTTCTTAGGACGACCCCCAGGGTGAGCCTCTTCATGATTCTCGGATGAATTCTCTTTGCCTTTGGTGGAGGCGTTGTCCGTTGCGACCGAAAGATCTCTCCTTGGCCTCTTTTTGCCTATTTTTATTGGGCTTAGGAATCCTGGACACGGGGTTGGTCTCCCTATCTCCCTCATCGGAGAGGTTGGGGATCGCCTCCAACGGAGGGTCCATGTCTGCCTGACCTCCCAGGTCCATCTCTTCAATTGCAGCCATCAGATTGTTTAATAGAAGCTTCAATTGACTTCCGAGGATAGCACTCAAGTCAGGGAGTTCCTTCATCTCTCTAGCTCTCTTTCATTAACAGCTGTTCTTTTCCTACAGAGCTGTAGTAGTTTCTTACCGGGGAAAACTTGGCACGGAAGATTAGACGCCCATTCGAGTAAATAAAAAACAAAAAACAACAAGGGCGTAAGCAAACCAAATAAAAGCACTGAAGGATCAATAGAGTGAGAGAAAGACTACCTTTTGTGATACGACTCAAAAAACGACAAATCCTATCGTAGCTTATGTCCGGCCAACATCGGTGGCTAAGTGATGTGATTTCCTGAGTGTTCTCAAAACATTTCTCTGGATATGCGATTGTGTTGGGATGAGTAACTGCAAAACATAAAAAGATAGATGATTAGGATCAGAAACAAAAACAAAATGTCAGCAAAAATGATATACCGATTCTACAGTTTCAAAGGACACAGAAGTCTTTCTTTGTTGGATTTTCAAATGCCAACTTGTCGATCTTAATGAAGAAGTAATAAATCTGCTAGTGGGGCCTTTTATTTGGATGACCAGTCAATATATTGTAGTTCGGCCGCATCTTCGCGGAGAACAAACCTTCCGGCATCGGATTTACGAAGATAAGTTCTTAAAACACCCAAACACTCATAAATATTTTAACCTCAGCAGCCAAGAGCATCAACATGACTGCGATATGGAAAGATCCGTTCAAAAACTGACTGTGACATCCCAACGAAAAGCATACGATGTAAAAAGTGAGGGAATTAAAAACCATAGCTTTGTCTTGCCCTGAAAGAACGACTCTTATACACACTGATACCCCACTGGAGGAGACCATGGTCTCTGCTCTTGCAAGGGAATGAGAAAGTTATGCCTAAAGTTCCACATTCCCTCAGCAATTTCTTCACACTGCCGTGAGTCGATCAAGTTCTGTTTACGTTCCCCCAATCTTGACTTTCTATGCCCGGTGAACGCATCAACTTGGGGGCTAACGCTGGAAGTTCATCAATAATCCTACCTGGGTAGAAGAAAATAGGAAGAAATTATGGATGGGTTATACTATCCGTTCAAGGATTTCTTCTCGTTTCACCTAACTCTTCGTCTCCTAAGATGTTCTGGTCGTTACTTGTAGTTTCCGGTTGTCGCTCACACCGCGACGTTCCTCCTCTTCCTCTCTGAACGTCCTCCCGGCATATGAGAGCTTCAGGCACTGCGCCAACTCGTATTCACCGTGTTCATCATCGCATCACGTGAATCAAACTGAACTCGCCGAGAGGAGTCTCATTATCCGCAACATTCCTAACAAGACTCGATAAGGCAGAAACTGCCTTCACTTTTTGCTCTCAGGATAACCTCTCCTTTGGCGGCATGATTCATGCTGGAGCAGGGCGTTACCTAAAAGACTACAAAAATCTAGAGAGAGATAAAATACATGCGGGTGCAGAGAAGAATAGAGATGATGAAGGGGTCTACTATTTATAAAAGAAAGGGAGGCGCGCTTCCCAGGGGAGTCATCATTAGCTCTAAAATTCCTAAATGGGCCTTGAAACTGCCAACTCTTTTCTCTCGACGGTTCCGCTTCTCGGTGTAAACCAATGCAAACCATAAGCCAATCAAAGGTTTACCGACTGTTTTGATCCAGACCGAAGCGAACCATGCAGAAATTGTCGGGTTGTGTAGGAGATAATCTAACCGAATTCATTCCAAAAAAGGTGACAATCGAAAAGCCTACTAAAACCTATTGGAGTAAAAGCATGAAGGAAAATGTCAGACCCGACGGCGATCTATTTCGATTAAGGCCCATTGTGCCTCCGACTAAATGAACGAAAGATCCTCTCGCACCAGGGTGAACATACTGAACATGATCACCTAGACTCACTTATTCTTCCAGCTGCTCGAATAAATCCACCTTATGTCGAGCCTTACCAGAACCAGAGCCGTATACGTATGATTGTTTCAGCATTTGTTTCAATCTTACAGTTGGTGACAGAGATGGTTGAATTGTAATACAAGATGATGGAAATATCACCCGCATTTTGTTTCGAACAAGACATCTTGAAGCTTATGATGCAATAAATTAGTTAGTACAATAAGATACAAGGAAGGACTAAAATGTTGAGGTAGACATTGGCGTGAGGTAGATATTTAATGCAACACTTGGAGCAGAACATTAACGTGGCCCCTTGTTAAGAGAATTACAAGAAGGAATTGGGAAAGTTATCTGGAGATGAATGTGACGAGTTTTTGGTTAAGAGTTAAGCATTACTTTGGAGAGGTGAGATCGAGTTGGACAGATTTCAAGAGTTCAAGAAGTAGGATTTTCTACTCAAGGCATGGGATCAATTGGAGATTGAGCTTGCGACATTGATATAAGGAGATATTTCCGCTAAAGGATAAGCTAAAGATCACAAGGAAAAACATTGGGGAACTTAGCCAAGAATTACCGGAGTAGACAAAAAACTATGGAGTTCTAGAGCTTCAACGAAATGTTAGAGTACAACGTGAATGTTAAAGAAGTTCTTACTTCTGAAGAAGTTTACCAAGTCATGAAGAATGTTTAATTTCCAACCGATGCAGATTGAAGGTCAGTTTCAAGCAATGAATTAAATAAGTCGCTGGGGAATATTTTCGGTGGACGTTTCATCCGATCAAGATCAAGGACCCTGAGTTATTATGGAGGTGACTATCCAATGTAGAATGGTTGTGATTATCCAAGTGTGGGAATTTCTAGATTGTTTGCGTCATTTGCGCTTTGGTGGTTCCCTTGTGAAGAGTAAAGATGCTATGTTACCTCTTGGGTATGAGTAACCCAGTCCAATTACCTATACCTAGGGTGTCAAATCCCATGATTGTTCGCGTTTCCTTACCATTAATCGTGATCCAAGTGTTAGGCTATTTTGGTAGAGCCTACACTTTAGAATTGCTTGGACAGTGAAAACCTCTGAAAGGCTCAATCACATGTTTGCTTCTTATCCGATTTTGTGTTGCATGCATTTAAGAAAAAATTAAGAATGATTGAATAAATAAGTGAACGTGTGATCAAGGTGTCGTACGAGAGAACTTGCATATGGACAGAGTTTTCCGCCCATGTTGTATTTGATTCAGGAACAACACATAGTTGTAGTTCCCGAGTGGTGTCATAGTTTTAAGGAGGATTCACTTTGGTGAATTCAAGTATTCCTGGAAGTACTGGCTACCATTTATAGTTATGGTATGCCTTCCCAAGTTTATATCTTATCCAATATGATAAAACTGTTGAAACTAGAAAACTTGCAACCAAATCTAGCCTATCCTAAAGGTCCTTTCCTGATAGATTAAAATCATATTAGAAGATTGGATAATCAAAAATATCAAAGTTCAGATATTTTAAGAAAGAAATAGAGGGTTGCTCAACATGGAAAGACTGAGATAAATACCAGGCTGGTTATTCAAAACTCACTGCAGAGACTCTAGTGTCCACTAAAGTGTGTACATCTATGTTTTGAGAATTTGGGGACGAATTCATTTGAGGGGGGAGAATGTAATAACCTTCACAACCTGATTGGAATTTGGCCGAGAAAAATCTCGCTGGACCAGTTTGGAGTTGGTCCAACCAGAATTAAAATAAAATCGACCGGGTTAATCAATGTCCTGACAGGTTAATCAATGTCTTATGATCGAAATACCATCCCTTGAGAGTTCTGGTTTAGTGTTAATAACTATTATGGTTGCTTTTAACTCAAGCTGAACGAGTTTATCCAAGAGCAGTATGAGAGTTAACGGACAAGATATTTTTAGTAGAAAAATGTCTAAAGATGATCGACCAGCTTCATGTATGATTCCTGACCCATCTTGTGTCTTTCACCAACCTGCCTGGGTGCTTCTGTTAAATGATCATGTGATTTTCACAAGCTGCCTGCCTTCTTGGTTAAAAAGTAAGTCATGTGCAAGTCACAAGCTACTAGCTTCAGCTGCTTGCAGCTTTCATGGAAGTGAAAGGTGAGCTGCTTGTGCTGAAGCTGGTTGCCACATGTTCTCTCCATACTACAGCTTGTGTAAAGAGAAACCCCATAGCTTAAGAAACCCCATATGGTATAAAATACCACAATCTCTCCTCTGGACGGCCTGTTACTGCAAAAAAAACAGAGAAAAGCACAGAAAAACCAGAGAGAGAAAAGATAGAAAAATGGAAAGAAATTTTTTGGAAAATTCTGAGAAAAAATCAGAGGAGTGATGAGAGATTGGAAGAGCCTTTCTCACCCTCTTGTCACTTTAATCAGTGAGTTTTGGTGTGTTAAAGAGATGAAGGTTTGGCGTTCTGAAGATGAGGATCATCCATGTTCTTCAGCCTTGATTTTAATTGGTAAGAAACTATGGGTTTGATGAGATCAGTTTTGGTTAAGCTTCAGTCCTTGTAAAGTGACCCTAAAGATTTTTTCTGTTTCTGATGTTGATCCTACCACGGATATCTTTACCTGATCAGGTTAGCCGTGTGTTCAGATTGAAGCTTATAGCAACCGAGTTCATTTAAACCTTAAGAAAAACCGGTACCCTATAGCTTGTAGTTCAAAACAGTTTTGTTTGGAACCAGTGGACTGATTTGTTAAACTTCTTGTCCTGGATCTGTTGTCTACAAAATTGTATGGTTCAGTTTTATTTAGTTTTTGATTAAATCAGTCGAACAATTATCTGAATTGATATGAGCTGATTGGATTTAATCCCAAATGAATTAATTTTATCCTGAACCGAACCGTTAGGAGCTGATCATAATCGAACCCAACTGATCTTAGCTGAGTCTAACCAAACTAATCTCTTCTTGAACTGGAATGATGAACCTTAATTTTGGTTCACTTGGTCGAAGAGATTGAAGTTACCTGCCGGATCATGCCTTGTCCTCATTCTGTTTTCGGAGTTACCAGCAAGTTATGAATGTTTAGCTTCAGCTCGGAGATAGTCTTCCTTATCCAATCTCACGGATTCAAAGTTGAGTTTAGATAGGTGATTAATGAGCTATGAATGAGTATAGCATGACCGCATACTAAATATGGTTGATTGATTAAGTACTATTCCTTGATCTATATTTAATTATGAAGTAATTGCCTTGTGTAAACACTAAAGAATTACTAAGAACAATTTTTTGAGGTTTTCTCGAGCCTTAGTACTTGTTCTCAAGTACTAATAAATATGTATATTATTAAGTATATGAATATGAATCATGTGAAGTCTTATCATATTCACTCTCCCTAAAGTCCTCGCACTACCGTGACTTGGTCCTGCGGATGGAAAAAGGTCATGAAGACACGATGATGGGGTAGCACTCTGGAGGCTGTGTACTGCATGACGATGTAGTCTCAAAAGTTCATAAGGACGTTAGAGGATGATGGTAATGCTATCTCACTAAGCTTGGTTATCCTTTTTGGTTTATCGAGTCTAGTATATATTGTATTTATATATGAGTGAATAACAGGTGTTGTGGAAGTGATGTTTAAGATAAGATTAACATCGATCGAGCGATTATATATATATATATATATATATATAATTATGGAATATGTTTCCACTGCATTCAAATGGTGTCGAATGCTCGGAATATTATCGATATGTGTTGTGTTGTGAGATTAGACTCACTGAGTAAACTAGTTACTCATGACTCATTTGATATGCAGGCAACCAGTAGGTGGGAGACCTTTATTCTAGGACGCGAAGGAACAACATTAGCCAGCGGTAGTTTTATTATCTTTGTAAAGTAGTTTTGATATATCTTATGCATAAAATTTGTTGACAGAAAACCTTGAGGTTAATCCTTAACATTTTGTAAGATGCTTTTGAAAGAATATTATCTAATGTGTTATAGAATGTTTCTTTAAGTACGAGTTCCATATGCTATTAATGTTTGTCCGAACACACTAAAAATTGGGTAGTACTCAATAGAGGTGAAAAGCCTTGGGTTGTACCTAATAGGATATGTGTATTTAGGCGATTGGCCTAAGGTACCTGGATCTATTCGGGGAACTTCGGGTTAATTGTTTATGTACACATTGTGGCTTCTCGCTTTGTTTTAAGTTTCTAGGGATTGGTTGTGCAAGTTCTTGTTTGATTGTTGCGCGGACGGTCGAGTCATCTTGTACTTAGACTAGATTGGGGCGTGTCACACTAACAATTGACTCATGCTAATTCGGTAGGTGAGATGAACAATTCATGACAAAATCTGAAATGAACAAATGGATGCCGAATGAACAGATAATTATATCCAAAGAAATTATTAGATTTGTCATCCATTAAATTAATGAAGGATACAAAATGAAGTGAAATGCACAATCAAAGTGAAAGGTTCCGATCAAATTTGAGAAGTGAATGTAAATACAAAGGAAGGTAGCATCATGGATATTGATCCTAGTCCTCGGGACCTGGAAAATAGGAATATGGTGTTTTTCTTAACATGTGATGTCACTGAGTTTGAATTTATGCCAATTTCCTTGTGATGTCGCTGAGTTTGAATTAGTTATGAATTCAACACTTGGTTAGAACATAAACTAACTCATAGTGTTCCGATTCTTGGGTGTCCAAGAGGGCACAAAGTATACAGCTTTTCAACATCTGGTGCCACGACCAAATTTAAGCAATTTAAATTCCCTTATCTTCATATAATACATCTTATTATAACCATAACTCAAAATATACAAAATATTTTTTGTGCATTACGTTAGATTGGAAATTAACTCCATATACCT
>CAJHQP010004927.1:0-50399 GCA_905132765.1 Moricandia arvensis | reverse complement strand
AAACTTAATATTTAAAAAAAATCAAAATTAATCTCTAGACGTAAATCCAAACCGTAGATCTTGAACACAAACCCTAAATCTTAAATCCCAATCAATATTTTTAGAAAATAAAAATTAATCTCTAGACCTAAATCCAAACCGTAAATCTTAAACCCAAACCCTAAATCTTAAATCCAAACACTAGACCCTATACTCTAAACCCAAACCCTAATCATAAACCCTCAACCCAAATTCTAGACCCTAAACCCAAACCTAAACCCAAATCCTAGAACCTAAACCCAATTTCTAGACCCTAAACCAAAACTATATACCCTAAACTCAAACCTGGACTCTAAACCCAAATTGTAAATCCTAAACCCAAATCTTATGCCCTAAAAGTTTAGGTTAATGTTGATGATGTTTCTTTAGAGTTTAAGGTTAAGATTTAACGTTTGGATTTAGAGTTTAGGGTTTGGGTTTATGATTTAGGGTTTATAGTTTGGGTTTAAGATCTTGGGTTTGGGTTCATGATCTAAGGTAGGGGTTATGATCTAGGGTCTAGGGTTGGGTTTAGGGTATAGAGTTTGGGTTTGGGTATAGGGATAGAGTTTTGGGTCTAGGGTTTGGTTTTAGGGTATAGGGTTTGAGTTAGGGTCTAGGGTTTGGATTTAGGATCTAGAGTTTGGGTTTAAAATTTAAGGTTTGGGTTTAAGGTTTATGGTTTGGGTTTTGGGTTTAGGGTTTGATTTGTTTTTTTTTTAAGTATTGATTTTTATTTATTTTGATTTTATAAAAAATTATTAATATCTTTTATTCATTAATCTGTGTGACATTTGATTGGTTATTAGAGGTGATGTGAATTTAAAGGTTCAACCTAGGGGGTGTGAACCTAAGTTTTGTTCAAAATAAAAAGTGGTACCAATACTGTTGTAAACATGAAAATTTTCCGTTAGTTCTTTTTGTTTGTTTATATTGGTTGATAATTTTTCCGGAAATATTTTAATAAATATTAACTAAGATCCTGATTTGAAATATTTTTGATATTTTTGATTTACTTGTCAATGCCTGTAAAAGCATATAGCCCCTATCGCAGAAATATTGTTGACATAATTTTTTTTGTTTTTGTTAAATTCGTTCTATATTAATTTTTAATAAATTTTTAATAATTTTTTATAAATACCAAGTTAACTTTAAAGAATTTTATATTTGTTAATTTAATTTTAGGAATTTTCTATCAATTTTTATTTTATTTTACAAACATGATTATTTGAAAGTTTTTTATTTTATTTGAAAACCTTGATTTCCTTTATTTGTTTTTGCTCTTAAAATGTTATGCTTAATTTTAAAATATTATATATATATATATATTTTAAATATAATTATTTCCTTTGTTCACCTTATTTGATTGTCATTTTATTTTGAAAGAACTCTTTTTTTTCTGAAGTTTATATTTGAAAATATCAAATTAGGATGTTGATATGGTATTTTACTTATGTTATTTCTAAATTCTTCGTGATGAATTTAAATAATATATTGCCTCCATTTTTAAAAGAATTGTTCTTTAGATTCATCTTGTCTTTATTAGTTTATTATTTGAAATTTTTGTTTAGATTCTTTTATTTAATTTTATGTTGATCTCTTAAAGATTTATTTTACATATCAAAATGATTCCCTGATGAATTTTATTTTTCTTTTTAAATTTAATATTGATTTTCATTTATTTTGAAAGAAACATTTTTAAAATCTTCAAAAAGTTAAAATATTAAATATAGTGATTTTGCATATATTTGGTGTTTTAAAATAATATGTGGACACTCTCAATCATTCGTTGAATCAACTTATATTGTATATGTTTTTTTTTCAAATATGAGTCTAAATAAAAATCAAATGCAAAATTAACCCATGTTTTTTTTAGAATTTTCATTTGCCCTAAAAGTTTAGATTATTCATGAAAATATCATTATTATTATTTATTTATTTTTGAAAAAGTTTGTTTTACTTAATATCCTCATCTTCCTCATTTATTTACAACAATGTCATTATCATCAATACACCAACCACTATGGAAAATCATTTTAAGCTCTAAATGCATCTAAAATCAACATCTACATCTTAAATATTCTTATTTCTTACACACAAACCATTTCTCTTTCACTTTTTTCTCTTATTTCATCCCCAAATTCCAACTTTTTAATTTCATAATTTACAAGTTTTTTAAAATTACTCAAATTCATGATTTTTCTGGTTAAAATAAGTGAGTAACTTTCATTAGGAAAGATATTTGCTTGGAGAAGCTAAACATGAATCTCATTGGATCTAAGAATGATTTTAAATTGTTTTCAGATCTGTTTGCAAGAGAAAACTTATGTGTAAGTCTTCTCGCTGTAGAAGACGTCTACTAAAGTCTTCTGGTCAATGCATATGTTAGTTTCAATTGACTTTCTCTGTACTTTCAGAGATGGCTTTTCTTGAAGTCTTCCAACTATTATTTGTTAACAAAAAAGGAAAGTCTTCTGGAAAACATGTTAGTTTTGCTATTGAACGAGCTGTGTCGGAAATTTGGCTTTTTATTGAACACTTCCAGTGAAGTATTCCGAGGGAAGATTTCCACGGAAGTCTTCTCAAGTGTCGATGGAAGTCTTCTCACTAACGGTGAAAGTCGTCTTATGTTACTTTTGCAATTAAAAATTAAAAATTAAAATTAAATATTTAATTTTAACTCGAAGACTTCCAAGAAGTTTTTCGGTAGAAGACTTCTAAGAAATCTACCGTTTAGGTCATTTTTGCAACTGCAAATTTTGCAAAGGAAGTCTTCCGTAGACTTCGTAGAAGACTTCTAGTGAAAGGTTATATATTTGAGATTATGTAATGTTTGATATTTTGTGATTTGACTACGTTTTCTTGAGTAGTTTTCCCCCTTAGTTTTAATAAATTCGACTAATTTTGTGTGTTGTTGTGTTTATATTGAAATTGTATCAATAACTTTAATAAAGTCAAATACTTTTGGCTAGATAATATTGTAGACATAAATATATTTACCAAATTCCTTTCATTAATTTATCTTCAAATTTACAAAAGAATTCACAACTAAAAGAGTACACATACAAACCACAAAACAAATCATAAATAACCTTGGACTCCACTTGACATGGGAGAAGACTCCGTCAGAAGACTTCCATGAATTCTTCTAGTGCATAATATGTTAGAAGACTTCTGAGTTTTCAATCACATTATATTTTAGAAGACTTCCCATAAGTCTTTCAAATTCTGACTCATATGTGAAAACCCTGTAAATCCAGAAACGTTCAAATGACTTCAAAACAAAGAAAATAAGTGTAAGATTAGATAAATCTACCTTTATAGAATACACAAAAGTACATGCCCAATTTTTTTAAATCTACCTTTAAAGGAGTGAAACATGAGAACCATGTGATAAAAAACCTGCAAAAAAGATAAATTAGTGAGAAAGACATGAGAAAAAAATGAGAAGTTGATATAGAGTTTGATATTTTCAAGTTCAGAGAGATTAGAAAGAGGTTAAAAAGTTTTCGTTTGGGAAAAGGTGAGAGTTTTAAGAAACAAGAGATTACCAAATGATGAAAAATCATATATGAAGACTTACCAAAACGCTCATATCAGTTATGAAAGAGAAGAAATGAGAGAAGACTCTATTCTAAGACTTCTTGGTTTGCTAGCACATTATATTTTAGAAGATTTTCAGGAAGACTTCTAGCACATTATATTTTAGATGACTTCCGAAGTGTGACTTAGATCTGAAAAATTAATTTGTTAATTAATAAAACTACATTAATAGTGATGTATAAGTTACAAATTATTATCATATTAAAAATATTGTCAAGGTATAAAATCTTTATAAGGACAATTGTCCATGTCATTATTAGGTTAATGCCATGTAATCATTTTAAGGGAAATTGTAATAGATAATTACAAAATAAAAAACTTCTTTGCATGATATGGAAATGGAAAGAGAATTCACGGCCACTGTTTAAATCCTATTAATCTCATATTACCCCTACACTTAGATCAGCAATAAGACTGACAACTTGATAAAAAATATCTAAACTACACTTTTTCATCTTAATTTTTCATCTAGCTCATTACCACCTCTCTGCATTCATTACCACCTCTCTGCATTCATTTCTTGAATTTTTGCAGTTAAAAATATCTTAATTTTTCATCTAGCTCATTACCACCTCTCTGCATTCATTTCTTGGAGTCTGGTGAGAGTCTTCTCTTCACTTCCATATCAAGCATCCATTTTTAATTAAAGCAAGATTAGGGGATTACATGAATCTGGGAAGTTAGATGGTCCTTTCATATTTATTATTACTTTTAAAGAATATGCTGGGATTAAACTTCAACTTTTTTTTGGCTCCATGTTTACTTGAAGATTTTGTTGTGTTCATGTCATATGAACTTTAACTATGGAACCTCGTCATGGTGTCTGATTCATTATTTAGTTTTTATTTGATGATGTTTTGGTACTGCTTACAGAAGTTTTTAATTCAGATTTTGGTCTTGGATCTAGCTTCATGTGCTAAGAAAAGGAAGAAAGGAGTTACCTTTAGCAATCTTCGCGGAAAAAGGTTGTGACTTTCTTTGGATTTTGATTTCCAAGCTCATATCATGTAAGCTCAATACCTTTATTCAGACACAAATGAGTTTAGGTACATGATATACCTTGTTATTTACCAGTTTTAAACCATCATTTGGATTCTATTTGGAGTCTACTATGTGTGTTTACACTGTGTTTTACAGTCTTTTCAGATTAATATACGTTTTGGAGCATTATGGAGATAACGGAGCTTGTTAGAGAATTCAAAGGAGATATCTAGTAGTTGTTCACAATCAGCTAACTACAAGTCGAAGTCAAGCATGACCATCGATCGACGGAGCATCCTTGCTGTCGATCGACGGTCTACTCGCAAAAGTATTGGTCAACTTCAAGCCCAAGTCAAGAAAAAATACGAGAATACCCCTGAACGAGTTTTGACCTAGTTTATAAATGTTTTGCCATCGTTTAGGAAGAAGAAACATATAACACAAAAGTATTATTTACAGCTTTTACTTTACTTAGTAGTTTAAAGGAAGAAATCTGATCTCCTTCAGATCATTATTTATTGGAACCCCATTATTTATTCTATGCATTATATTATTCACTCCATCATGTTTTCTATGATTATGTCTGAGTAATTCTTCTGTTAGATTTAGGGTTTATAATGGTATTGATGAATTAGCCCCAAAATATGATTGCTAAGATGAAGAAACATCAATCTTTGGAATTGTGTTTAATGCTTACGTTCTGGAGTAGCTAACTAGAAACCTGAAATTAGGACATAGACAACTACGAGAGTAGGTTCCATGCTAGAATTGATTATATTGAGCTAAATTGTTAGATACATGCAAAAGCTGGTTTAATTAACCTAGCGGACGAACTTGATGTCTGATTAGTGTTGATCGACACTCTGCCTTAGCCGTCGATCGACGGTCTACTCCTCTTCCCGCGTACAAGAGTTGGGACAAGAAGGTGCTAGACTAGTTAGTTAATGTCCTCACATATTAATAATTATCTGCATCATATCCACTATAATTCACTTGCCTGAAACCCTAGATCTATCGTTTTCCATATTTGAATCAACTTTACTTATTTTGACAATTTCCTTTTCGGATAAACTTACAATAAACCTCATATATATAGCTTGCCTAGCTTATTCATTAGGAATACATAAATCTATTGTGTGTCATCGCTTTTTGTGGATTCGATCCCTAAGTACTACAATTAGACCTCTCTTGGAAAGAGTAGTTCGTAGGGTTAAGAACTATAGTAGTACATTTTATCTTCTATTCCATTTTTTTCAATGGACATCCGGTAGACCGTCATTATAGTTGGGATCATTCTCGTCTAAAATCGTAAGTGGGCTTTTTTCGCGTTGTAGACCCTTTCGGGTCGTTTTGCGATTTAAGCGACTTTTATGATTCTTTCAGGGAAATCGTTCCTTGTATGATTTCGCGATACTGACTCCCAAAAATAGTAAACCAATCTGTATATTTGAGATATTATTGGTGTTTAAAATAACCGTGGTCGTTTTATATGGTTGATTTAGAATCTTTACGAGAAAACAAGTCTATGCAATTTTTATCGCAAAACATCAACATAAACTCCAATCGAGACGAAACAAGAAATAGTCGAGTCAAGATTCAACAGAGAGAGAGTGATGAAGAGGACATATTCTGATCGCCCTCTGATCGCCCATGGGTGACCAGAACTTGATAGTGAGTCTGATAGCCCATGGGCGACCAGACCTTGATGGTGAGTCCAATCACCCATGGGTGACCAGAGCTCGACAGTGAGTCTGATCGCCCATGGGCGACCAGACCTCGACAGTGAGTCTGATCGCCCATGGGGGACCAGACCTCGACAGTGAGTCTGATCGCCCATGGGCGACCAGACCTCGACAGTGAGTCTGGTCGCCCATGGGTTACCATACCTCAACAGTGAGTCTGGTCGCCCATGGGCGACAAGACATTGACAGTGAGTCTGGTTGCCCATGGATGACCAGAGCTTGAAAGTGAGTCTGATAGCCCATGGGCGACCAGACCTTGATTGTGAGTCTGATCGCCCATAGGCGACCAGAAGTTATGTTTGTCTAGTCTCCAGTGGGTGACCAGAAAGGGAAGTTGTTCGGGAAGAGATGGGATATGCGATGAGGATTTTCGGAAGCGAGGATTTCTTGTTTCTTTTTGTCGAAAGAGGGGTAGCATTTTTCCACGGTAACTTTTTCAAGTATTGATTTCATCGTGACCATTTTTGACCCCATCACTTATTTAACCGGTTTGTTTAACCTATTTCATCTTGATTTATTTGTAAGGATTTAAGCTGAAACCAAATATTCTATCTTTTTAATTAGTTTTGCATTGATCAAATTTCTTTATTGTGTGTTTATAAAGAAATAATGTTAATATGTTTGTTCAATACGTATAAGTCGTTCAATAACTACAAATAAAATAATCAATACTAATTGTAAAGTAACCAAAACAAAACATGAATACGTGCAACCTAGTTTTGGCCTTGAACAAACATCTTAATAAAGATTCCTTCCTTTATTAATGTTTAGAAAACTTTTTCAAAAACTAAACAAGCTATGGTTCTCTGTCTCGTATCTCTTGTGAGGTTATAATGCATCACAAGTCGATGACCATATATATAGGAGTTAGATTTCATTTTCTATCCTATTACACATTGAATCAGGTATTTCTTTTTCCTAATCTTTATAGCTTAAGGTATCCGAATTCCTTTAAGGATAAACTCCTTTTCTATCTGGTTTCCTTTTTAGCAATGTTGAAGTTTATCTCCAACATTCTCCTTCTTAAGCTTCAAGCATTCCGTGTTGAGATCTTGAACTCGAATTAGATCCCTCATTTCCTTGAATTTGATCTTTGACAACGCCTTGGTCAAGATGTCAGCTCGTTGCTAAGTTCCCAGTACATGTTCAGCGTTGATTTTCTCCCTTTGAACACATTCCCGAATAAAATGATGAATGTGTTTGCTTCGACGATGAAACACTGGGTTCTTGGTCAGTTCTATGGCAGACTTGTTATCAACTCGGATCAGTATCTTCTCATTCTTCCTTCCTGTAATCTCAGTTATCAACTCTTGAAGCCAAATTGTTTGTTTGTTTGTTTGGCAGCTTCCGTTGCAGCCATAAAATCGGCTTCACAAGATGACAATGCCACCGTTTCTTGCTCTGAGAACACCATGTTATTGGGGTTTTCTCCAAAACAGAAAAGATGTCCAGTGGTGCTCTTTCCGTCGTCTGGATCAGTGTTGTGGCTACTGTCACTGTATCCGACAAGCTTCTGAGATCCTCCATGTTTAAATGCCAAGCCATAACCAAGTGGACAAATACAAGAGTAAGTTCCATGCCAGAATTGATTATATTGAGCTAAGTTGTTAGATACATGCAAGAGCTGGTTTAATTAACCTAGCAGACGAACTTGATGTCTAATTAGCGTCGATCGACACTCGGCCTTAGCCGTCGATCGGCGGTCTACTCCTCTGTCCGCATATGAGATTTGGGAAAAGAAGGGGCCAGACTAGTTAATTAATGTCCTCACATATTAATAATTCTCTGCATCCTATCCACTATAATTCACTTGACTAAAACCCTAGATCTATCGTTTTCCATATTTGAATCAACTTTACTTATTTAGACAATTTCCTTTTTGGATAAACTTACAATAAACGTCATATCTATAGCTTGCCTAGCTTAGCCATTAGGAATACATAAATCTATTGTGTGTCATCGCTCTATGTGGATTCGATCCCTAAGTACTTACAATTAGACCTCTCTTGGAAAGAGTAGTTCGTAGGGTTAAGTACTATAGTAGTACATTTTATCTTCTTTTCCGTTTATTTTCAGTGGACATCTGGTAGACCATCATTATAGTTGGGATCATTCTCGTCTAAATCGTAAGTGGGCTTTTATCGCGTTGTAGACCTTTTCGGGTCGTTTTGTGATTTAAGCGAGTTTTATGATTTCTTTCAGAGAAATTGTTTCTCGTATGATTTCGCGATACTGACTCCCAAAAATAGTAAACCAATCCGTATATTCGAGATATTATTGGTGTTTAAGTTAACCGTTGTCGTTTTATACGGTTGATTTAGAAGCTTTACGAGATAACAAGTCTATGCGATTTTTATCGCAAAACATCAACAAAAACTCCAATCGAGATGAAACAAGAAACAGTCGAGTCAAGATTCAACAGAGAGAGTGATGAAGAGGACACAGTCTGATCACCCATGGGCGACCAGAACTTGATAGTGAGTCTGATAGCCCATGGGCGACCAGACCTTGATGGTGAGTCCAATAAACCATGGGCGACCAGAGCTTGACAGTGAGTCTGATCGCCCATGGGCCACCAGAGCTCGACAGTGAGTCTGATCGCCCATGGGGGACCAGACCTCGACAGTGAGTCTGATCCCCCATGGGCGACCAGACCTCGACAGTGAGTCTGATTGCCCATGGAAGACCAGACCTCGACAGTGAGTCTGATAGGCCATGGGCGACCAGACATTGACAGTGAGTCTGGTCTCCCATGGGCGATAAGACCTTGACAGTGAGTCTGGTCGCCCATTGTGACCAGAGCTTGACAGTGAGTCGTATCGCCCATGGGCGACCAGACCTTGATTGTGAGTCTGATCGCCCATGGGCGACCAGAGGTTATGTTTGTCTAGTCGCCCGTGGGTGACCAGAAAGGGAAGTTGTTCGGGACGAGATGGGATAGGCGATGAGGATTTTCGGAAGCGAGGATTTCTTGTTTCTTTTTGTCGAAAGAGGGGTAGCGTTTTTCCACGGTAACTTTCAAGTATTAATTTCGTCGTGACCATTATTGACCCCAACACTTATTTAACCGGTTTGTTTAACCTATTTCATCTTGATTTTTTGTAAGGATTTAAGCTGAAACCAAATATTCTATCTTTTTTTATTAGTTTTGCATTGATCAAATTTCTTTTTTGTGTGTTTATAAAGAAATAATGTTAATATGTTTGTTCAATACGTATAAGTCATTCAATAACTACAAATAAAATAATCAATACTTATTGTAAAATAACCAAAACAAAACGTGTATACGTGCAACCTAGTTTTGGCCTTGAACAAACATCTTAATAAAGATTCATTCCTTTATTAATGTTTAGAAAACTTTTTCAAAAACTAAACAAGCTATTGTTCTCTCTCTCGTATCTCTTGTGAGGTTATAATTCATCACAAGTCGATGACCATATATAGAGGAGTTAGATTTCATTTTCTATCCTATTACACATTGAATTAGGTATTTCCTTTTCCTAATCCTTATAGCTTAAGTTATCCTAATTCCTTTAAGGATAACTTCCTTTTCTATCTGGTTTCCTTTTTAGCAATGTTCAAGCTTATCTCCAACATTCTCCCTCTTAAGTTTGAAGCATTCCTTGTTGAGGTCTTGAACTCGAATTAGATCTCTCATTTCCTTGAATTTGATCTTTGACAACGCCTTGGTTAAGATGTCAGCTCGTTGGTCAGTTCCCGATACATGTTCAGCGTTGATTTGCTCCCTTTGAACACATTCCCGAATAAAATGATATCGTTTGTGAATGTGTTTGCTTCGACGATGAAACACTGGGTTCTTGGTTAGTTCTATGGCAGACTTGTTATCAACTCGGATCAGTATCTTCTCATTCTTCCTTCCTGTAATCTCACTTATTAACTCTTGAAGCCAAATTGTTTGTTTGGCAGCTTCCGTTGCCACCATAAAATCGGCTTCACAAGATGACAATGCCACCGTTTCTTGCTTATGAGAACACCATGTTATTGGGGTTTTCTCCAGAACAGAAAATATATCCAGTAGTGCTCTTTCTGTCATCTGGATCAGTGTTGTGGCTACTGTCACTGTATCCGACAAGCTTATGAGATCCTTCATGTTTAAATGCCAAGCAATAACCAAGTGTGCCTCGCAAGTATCTTAGCACCTGCTTCAATGCATTGCCGTGTGACTCACGTGGAGAATGCATATACCTGCTAAGAATACCACCTCAGAAGGATAAATCGGTCTCGTGTGTAAGAGGTATATCTAAGGCATCCAATCCTTCACCTATAGAAAGTTGCATCAATCTCTCGTTCTTCAAGTGCTTTAGACAACTTCAAACCAAACTCCATTGGTATTGAAGATGAATTACAAGTATCCATTCCAGCTTCCTTTAAGATCCGTTGTGCATACGCCTCTTGTTCAATCTCAATTCCTTTTGAAATTTGCTTCACTTCAATGCCTAGGTAGTACGTGAGTTTTCCAAGATCAGACATCTCAAAATTTTCTGACATTGAGGCCTTGAACTCCATAACTGTCTTCAAAGAGTTTCCAGTCACAAAGAGATCGTCGACATATATTGCAAGTATCAGAACGGTGTTTCCTTCTTCCTTACGGTAGACTCAGCTCTGCTTAGAACACTTAACAAATCTAAAGCTCTTCAAAACCTGATCAAGTTTAGTGTTCTAGGCACGTGGAGCTTGCCTTAAACCGTACAAGGCCTTTTGAAGTTTGAAAACCTTATGCTCTTCTCCCTTCTTTTCAAATCTTTCGGGCTGAGATACGTAGACATCTTCAGTTAATTCTCCGTGTAAGAATGCCGTTTTGACGTCCAGATGATGGATCTCCCATCCACTTGAAGCAGCTAACCCAAATAACAATCTTATATTTCTATTTGAGCTACCGGTGCAAAGACTTCGTCAAAATCTATTCCATGTTGTTGCACGTATCCCTTCGCAACAAGTCTTGATTTGAACTTGTTGATAGTTCAATCTGCATTCCTTTTGATCTTGAAAACCCACTTGAGTCCTATTACTTTGAATCCAGGCGGTTTCTCTAATAACACCCACATCTCATTCTTATCAATATAATCAATCTCGTTTGTGCAAGCTTTTCTCCATTGAACAAGTTTGCTCGCTTCTTGAAAGTTGATTGGTTCTTCATTGAGTTCGAGAAGTAGAAACTCGCACTCTATGTCGGCCAATAGTAAATATTCTTCAAGATAGCTAGAACGATTTGATTGACGTGTTGAGCGTCTTGGTTGTTGTGGTTCTGCTTGTTCGACGTTGGGATTATCTTGAACAGTTTATGGTAGCTGTGTTTCAGTCTCTTCAGCATCATTCTCCTCATGTTGAGTTCCAACCACAAATGGACCATGTCCGTCGTCCATTGTAGCACCCCATGACATCCGAAACATACCAGGTTCGCCTGTACTTCCTTGTCAGCTCCCTTCCAATTCCAACATTCCTTTTCTTTAAAGATCACATCTCGACTTACAGTTATTCTTCTAGAACTTGGATTGTAGAGTCGATAGGCTTTGGATCCAGGCTCAATTCCGAGATGAACTAATGCTTATGATCTATAATAGAGTTTCTTGAGTTGTTTAGAATCAATCTTTGCATGTGCAAGACAACCAAATACTCGAACATGTGCTATGCTTGGTTTCCTTCCTCTCAAGCATTCGTATGGCGTCTGATTCTTTAAAGCTCTTGTGGGAACTCGATTAATCAGATATGTGACATGACGAACTGCTTCTCCCCATAAGTAATTAGGAACATTCATAACCATTAGAATGCCCATTGTCATCTCCATGAGTGTGCGATTTCTCTGTTCGAGCACTCCGTTTTCTTGTGGGGTATATGGAGCAGTTAGATGGCATCTAATTCCACTGTTGTTGCAAAATTCTTGAAACTCCTTTGATGTAAAATCACCACCTCTATCCGTACGTAGTGTGATTATATCTTTGTTGACTTCTTTCTCAACAAGTTTCTTGAATCCTTGAACTTTTCAAACGCATCTCCCTTCTCCTTTAGTAAGATCAACCACATATATTTTGTGCAATCATCAATTATCACAAAGATATACCAGTTGTGTGCATGTGTAGCCGGTGAGATAGGACCACACAAACCTGCGTGTAGTAGTTTCAAGGCTTGCGATGATCTATACGCAGTAGCCTTTGGAAAATCTTGTCGAGATTGCTTGCCAACCAAGCAAAAGTCGCATATTTGTTTCTCGTCTTGAATCTCCGGAAACCCGTGCACCATCTCATGTGTCGCCATGGACTTTATAGTTTTGAAACTAATGTGTCCAAGCCTAGCTTGTCATCTCCACGTTTCTTCTTCCATTCTTGTGTGTAAAAAAGCCGGTCTACCAACTTCAAGTCTCAGTTTGTAAAGTCGGTTAGGCGACCTCATCACTTTCACCAGCAACCTTCCTTTAGGGTCCTTTAATGTTAGGCAATTTTCCTTCATATTATCATCACACCCTTGTTCAGTGGCTTGTCCTAAGCTCAATATGTTGCTTCTCAACTCTGGAATGTAGTATATGTCAGTCAAGAGTTTGTGTTTTCCTGTTTTTGCTTCAAATAGTATCGACCCCTGGCCATTGATGTCGACACAAGATCCATCGCCAAACTTAACTGTTCCTTTAATGTTTTAATTAAGTTCAGAAAAGTATGATCTCTCTCCCGTCATACGGTTGCTAGCTCCGTTGTCCAAGTACCACATTCCATCTTTATGATTGCTTTGTTCCAGCGTCTTCGGTATGACCTTATCCTCATTGTGAAACACGATCTCATGCATATATAAGGCTACATCAGCTCTCTTTGTTTCACCTTTGTTAAGCTCTTGGTCGTGTCTCTTCCCTGGACATACTCAAGCAAAGTGACCCGGTTTATCACACTTGAAATATACAATCTGAGACATGTCCTTCTTCTTCTTGTATTTGTCTTGCGAGTTAAACCGGCCACGTCCTCTGCATCTTCCTGTGTTTCCTCTTCCACGACTCCATCCTCTACCTCTTCCTTTTGAATTGTACGAGTTATTGGAGCTCGTGTACAGAAGGTTCCCTTGTGGTTCTTGCGTATCTTCTTCTTGAATCTGTTCTTCATATGCTTTAAGACTCCCAACAATATCTTCGAGACTAGTTTTATTCAGATCGAGAACTTCTTCAAGTGAGGCTATGATCTGAATATACTTGTTTCGCGGTAAGATGTTTAGGAACTTTTTTACTAGCTTAGGTTCTTCCATAGATTGACCTAAAGCTGCGGATTTCAAGGCCAATACTGATATCTTGCATGAGAAGGCATCGATAGAATTTGAATCCTTCATCCTTTGGCGTTCAAATTTGTTCATCAAGGTATGAAGTCGAGCTTCCTTCACATGTTCAGCACCAAGATTTCTTGATTTAACGGCTTCCCATATTTCTTTTGGGGAGTCTTGTTCACCAACCTGCAAGATTAGGTTTTCCGGAATTGATTGGAACAACAGAGCAATAGCGATATCATTCTTCTCCTCATCGTCTGTCCCTGGTTCAATTGATTCCCAAACCTTATAGAATCACAACAACACCTTCATTCTCATAGACCAGAACGTGTAGTTTGTTGAAGATAGCATCGGGAAGACCACCGTGGATGGCACGAATTCTCTTGTCTTCAATGTCGATTTCATATCACTCATCTCTTCGGTGAATCGGATCCTTTAAACAAAACCTTGAGCTTTGATACCAAATAAAGTGACCAAAACAAAACATGAATACGTGCAACCTAGTTTCGGCATTGAACAAACAACTTAATAAAGATTCCTTCCTTTATTAATGTTTAAAAAACTTTCTCAAAAACTTAACAAGCTATTGTTTTCTCTCGTGTCTCTTGTGAGGTTATAATTCATCACAAGTCGATTACCATATATATAGGAGTTAGATTTCCTTTTCTATCCTATTACACATTGAATTAGGTATTTCCTTTTCATAATCCTTATAGCTTAAGTTATCCTAGTTCCTTTAAGGATAACTTCATTTTCTATGTGTTTTCATTTTTAGCAATGTTGAAGCTTATCTCCAACAAATTGAGGATGATAAAATACATTTTTAAAGTTGGACATATAAATATTTTGTATGTTTAATATGTGACCTGAAAAAAATGCAATAGTAAAAATATTAATTGTAATCTGATCCATTATATAATCAGAAATATAAATATTAACTAATTGTTATTAATTTATTTAATAAAATAAATTACATGAATTTATTAATATTTTGATTTAAGATATCTTTATATTCTAATTCAAAATTATTTACTACTCATTTAATATATTTTGTATATTATTTTCAAAATTAAATTATATTGTAAAATCTTTGAATATTCGTTTATGTATGTATAATTATTGTAAGGATGGCCCTCTCTAACTTTGCCGTGGAAGTTTGAGTGTTAAAATCAGTGTACCTCAACTTCCTGGGTTGTTTGGTCCACTTCTTCCTCGTGGCTTGCAGAGTGATCTTCGAAGTAATATAATGAAGTGTGGTTTCTTCCCTAATAAAAGTTCGGCGTTTGGAAAATTCCAAACTTGTGGAAACTTAATATTAATAAGTGTTTAATATGTTAAGATAAACACAAAAATGAAATCTAAAACTAGGAAAATGAAGTTTCTATTTATGTTAGATTGTGTTTTCCATATCCCACATGTTAAAGGGAATTATCCTTCACTATAAATATAGGTCGCATGGAGAGATGTTCCATTTTGATCTAAGAGAAACATTGAAAACTTTAGTTTTGAAAAGTTTCTAAAGCAATAAAAAAAGTTATTCTTATAATTCTTTGTTTTTATAGATCCTTGAATTGGTATCAGAGCTTACGTTGAAGCTTTGATCAAAGCTAAGTTGAAACTTTGATACTGGTGGCTGTGAAGCAAGGATTCACGACGCAAGATGGCTAACGTTAATAGGGCTCCACGCACGAAGAACTTTGGATCCGCATCCATCCAATGTCCGATGTTGAACTCGACAAACTATACACTTTGGTCGATGAAGATGAGGGTATTACTCCATGTTCATGATGTGTGGGACATGATTGTACCTTGTTCTGATGATCAAAAGAAGAACGATGTTGCGATTGCTCTTGTGTTTCAATCAGTTCCCGAGACGTTGATTCTCCAGGTGGGATAACAAACCACATCAAAAGAGAACTGGAATGCAATCAAGTCACGACACCTTGAAGCTGATCGTGTAAGGGAGGTAAGACTTCAGACGTTGATGATGGAGTTCGACAGTTTGAAGATGGATGATAGCGATATCGTAGATGATTTTGCGGGGAAGATATCATGTCTAGCATCCAAGACAACCTCGTTGGGAGAAAACATAGAAGAGTCCAAGATGGTTAAGAAATTCTTGACGGGTCTTCCAAGGCACAAGTACATCTAGATTGTAGCGTCCTTAGAAAAAGTCCTAGACCTCAACTCGACGGGTTTTGAGGATATAGTTGGAAGGTTAAAGGCGTACGAGGAGCGTGTAGAGGAAGAAATTCAGAAAGAAGACCAAGGGAAACTCATGTTTTCAGATAATAATCACCATAGTCAAGGGAGTTATGGAGATTTTTGTTGTAGAGGTAGAGGACGTAATGGAAGAGGCAGAGGTCGAGGTATGTTACACAACCAAAATCATGTGTCACACACCGACATCAAAAACTCGAAGAAGGATCAATCAAACGTGATATGTTGGAGATGTGAAAAGCCAGGTCACTATGCAACTATCTATTCTGAGAAGTCAGTGAAGAATCAAGAGACTAACCTAAACGAGACACAAGAGGCTGATGCACTCAGTGTACACGAGGTGGTTTTCTGAAATGAAGAAAAGGTGATTCCGAAGAATCTTAATATCAACAAAGGCAATGCAAGTGTTTGATATTTGGATAATGGAGCGAGTAATCACATGACGGGAAATAAGGAGTTCTTTTTGAGTTTGAATCTAAACACCAAAGGGAAAGTGAAGTTTGGTGATGAATCATCTGTTGATATCGTAGGTTCTACCTTTGTGTGCAAGACTGGAGAGAAGAATGCACTCAAAGACATATATTACATACCTGACCTGAAGAACAACATATTGAGTTTTGGCCAAGCAACAAAAAATGAATATGAGGTTAAAAAGAAAGATGTCTATTTAACACGCACAAATTCATGTTGCAGGTAGCTTGTACATGTAACAAGATCTCCAAACCGTCTCTACAAGGCCCCGATGGAGATTAATTATCTGCAGTGTTTACATGTCAGCGATGAAGATGGTACATGGAGGTGACATGCTCGACTAGGACAATAAGCTATGGCGTGATGAACAAAATAGTGAAGAAGGAGTTGGTCATAGGAATGTCGAGTGTAACACACGAAGAAAGCGTGTGTGATGCATGTCTAGCAGGGAAGAAAATTAGACATTCATTCCCAACAAAAGCCATGTTTTGTGCGACAATCCCATTAGAGTTATTGCATGGAGATTTGTGTGGACCAATTACACCATCAACGCCAACAAATAACAAGTATTTCTTTGTCTTGATTGATGATTTCTCCAGGTATATGTGGACTATACTTATGAAGGAGAAGAATGAGGTATTCGATCGATTCAAAAGGTTTAAGGAAAGTGTAGAGAAGCAAACCGGTTCAACCATTAAGACCTTTCGCACCGATAGAGGAGGAGAGTTTACCTCAGCTGAGTTCAATCTATTTTACGAAGAGAATGGAGTTAAAAGGCACCTGACCGCGCCTTACACGCCTCAGCAAAACGGTGTTGTGGAAAGGAGAAACTAAACTTTAATGGAGATGACGAGAAGTTTGTTGAAGGCAAAGAAGATGCCAAACTACTTATGGGGGAAAGTTGTACGACATTCAACTTACCTTATCAATAGAGTTCCTACAAAATCCTTGAAGAATCAAACGCCATATGAGTGTCTCACATCGAAGAAGCCAAATATCAAACACTTGAAGATATTCAGTTGTGTAGCACATGCAAAGGCTTGTGTTACACATCTAAAGAAGTTAGATGAGAGATCAAAGACTGTGATCATCTTGGAACTGAGCCGGGTTCCAAAGCATATAGACTCTATGATCCAGTCGTAGGGAAGGTGATGGTGAGTAGATTTGTTATTTTCGATGAGAAGAAAGCTTGGGATTGGTCATCTACAACAAACCAAGCTGATTGTGAACCAAGTATGTTTAAGCTTCCACATGAGGGTGATATAGAAGAAGGTAATGATCAAGGTGAGGATCATGAACATGAAGCTATAAACCAAGATGAGGAAGAAGAAGAAGCATATACTAATCACAATGAAAACCAAGACGGTGGTGGTCAACCGTTGGTGACTACACACGGCCAAGCCATATCAAAACTAGGATATCTCGATGACTATGTGTTACTTGCAGATCAAGAAGGTGCAATGTTGTTGCTCAAAGTGGATGGCAAGCCAGAGAATTATCTTGAGGCAGAACATGTGCGAGAATGGCTTGAAGCAATGGTGGCCGAACTAGAGTGTATCACAAGAAACAAGACATGGGAGCCTGTAGATAGACCGGTTGGAGTAAAACCTATAGGGTTAAAGTGGGTCTACAAAATCAAGGGAAAGGCGGATGGTACGGTAAATAAGTACAAGGTAAGATTTGTAGCAAAAGGCTATGTACAAAGACAAGGAATAGATTTCGATGAAGTATTTTCACCAGTGGCATGAATCGAAACTATTAGGATCTTAATATCCCTTGCAGAAACAAATGGATGAGAGGTTCATCATCTGGATGTGAAGACCGCTTTCTTGAATAGAGATCTAAAGGAGACAATGTATGTGACACCACCCAAAGGTTTTGAAAAGAAAGGAGGAGAAGAAGATAGAGTCTATGTGTTAGACACGACTTTATATGGGTTACGCCAAGCCCCTAGAGCGTGGAATGTAAAGCTCGATCATGTTCTGAAGGAGATGAAATTTAAGAAGTGCACCAAGGAACCATCAGTGTACCGCAAGAATGAAGGAGGAGACTTCTTGCTAATAGCCATTTACGTGGATGATCTATTTGTGACAGGAACTTCGCTTAAGGTGATTAAGCAATTCAAGGAAGAGATGTCAATATGTCAAAGAAGTTTGAGATATCAGATCTAGGAAAGCTAACAAATTACCTTGGCATAGAAGTGATTCAAGGAGCAAACGGAACAGCATAAAACAAGAAAGGTATGCTCAAGGAATCATGTGTGACACAAAGATGGAAAGGTGTAACACGACTCATGTACCAATGGAGTCGACTTTGAAGATCTCAAAAGCTGAAGATGAACCAGATATAGATGCTACAGATTTTGGCAGAATCATTGGATGTTTGAGGTATCTGCTTCACAAACGACCTGACTTGTGTGACGTAGTGTGTGTTTTGAGCAGATACACACACAATCCGAGAGACTCTCATGGACAAGCCATCAAGCACCTTCGGCGGTATGTGAAAGGAACAACAAACTTCGATCTGTTCTTCAAGAGAGATGGGTCAAGGAGTGTCAATGGTTATAGTGACAGCAGTCACAAAATTGATGTCGATGACAGGAGGAGCACGTAAGGACATGCACTTTATTATGGTTCTTCATTGATCACTTGGACGTCGCAGAAGAAGCCTACGGTAGCATTGTCATCATGTGAAGCAGAGTTCATGGCAGCAACGAAAGAAGGGAAGCAAGCTATACATATCAAGGAATTGTTGAGAGAGATACTAAGTGAAGAAAGTCAGAGAGTCAGACTTAGGATCGACAACAAATCAGCCATTGCTCTAACCAAGAATCCGGTTTTCCATGTAAGAAGTAAGCACATACTTTGAAGATATCATTTTATTCGAGAGTGTGTGGAGAATACGCAAATTGAAGCGGAGCATGTGGCGGGTGTTGAGCAGAAGGCCGACATCCTCACAAAGCTATTAGCAAGGATTAAGTTCAAGCAAATGAAGAGCTTAATTGGAGTTCAAGAAATTGGTCTCCCTAATTCAAGTTGGAATTAAGGGGGTGATTGTTGGATAATTTCAAGCTTGTGAAAACTTAACATATTAATAAGTGTTTAATATGTTAAGATAAACACAAAAAGGAAATCTAGAAATAGAAAAATAAAGTTTTCTATTTAGGTTAGTTTGTGTTTTCCATATCCAACATGTTAAAAGGAATTGTCCTTCACTATAAATATAGGTCTCATGGAGAGATGTTCCATAAGAGATCTAAGAGAAACATTGAGAACTTTAGTTTTGAGAAGTTTCTAAAGCAATAAAAAAGTGTTCTTATAATTCTTTGTTTCTAGAGATCCTTAACTCTTGGTGGTTTTAGGTGCATGGGTGTCTTGTAATTCGATTTAGAATTGTTAGCTGAATGTACTTTAGCCTCTGTTTTTAACTTGCTGTCTCCAGAGAATTTTTTTTAATTCTGTTGGCTTCTGTTTCTGAAGGAAAGTTTGTGTTTTTTTTTGGCTTTGTTATAGGGGTTTAGTTTTAACGTGCTAGCTTTGTATCTTACGGACTTTAATCTCATATGAGACACAACCCAAAAAATTATGGAGAAATTGCTAAAAATGATTCAAAACTTGATTTCAAATGCAAAATTATACCTCAAATTCAATCAAATGTAAAAATAACACAAAAGGTTATTGAAAATACAACAAATTCCTTATGAGCAAACAAAAAAAATTGTATTCAATTTTACCATCATAACCATTTTACCATTATAAATATAGTTCCGTGTAAGTCTTCTCGTACACTTAATTTTAGAATAATTTAATTTTTTATAAGAAAAATATTTATATGAGGAAAAACTGAAATCATGTAACTATAAACATTAATAAATGATGTAAATTTAAAAATACTAAAATTAAATTATTTTCAACATAGATGAGTGAATGTAGATTGAGTCATGATAGTCTTTGGTTTAGGTTATGGTAACATATGTTGTAGTATTGTTTGTATTTTTAGTGTTAGATTTTTGAATCTTACTGTTTTAAATTTTTTTTGACCTATACGTGTTTACTTTTGTATATATTAATCACACTATAAGTTGATTTTAATTTTAATGAAGTTTTTTTTGCTATTTAATTAGTTCTTGATTATATGGTTTTAGAAGACTTCCAGAAGACTTCTTAATACACTAGAAGACTTCCCGTATAGAAGACTTCTCGGGAAGTCTTCTATATCGAAAATATTTAACCTATTTGGGATTTTTGTCTCCATATATACAGAAAATTTACACATTCTCTTTCTTCCTCTCAAATGGCTGCAACTAAAATATAATGTTTCTCACTCTAAAACTCTTCAACCTCTTCTAATCTCTTTAGACTTGAAAACACCTAACTTTATATTCATTTCTCATTTTCTCTTATGTATTCTCACTAATTTATCTTATTTTGCAGATTTTTCATCACATGGTTCTCATCTTTCACTCTTTTTAAAGTAGATCTATAAATTTTGAATATGTATTTTTGTGTGTTTTATATGTTAATTCTATAAAGTTTTATATTCAACTTAATGTAACATGGTTAAATGTATAACCTTTTTGATTCCTCTTTTATGTTTATGATAATGTTCAATGGTTATAAGTCTGGAATTTTCTTTTTGGTATGAAGGAGAAGAAGATAACAAAACATTTTATGTAGGTGAAACCTCTAGAGGGATTAACAAGTCTAAAGGTTTGACTTTTTTGATTCCCCTTTTGTTTTTGATAGTGTTCTTTGGTTAGAAATCTGATCTTTTCTTGTTGGTATGAAGGAGAAGAAGAGAATACTTAGAAAGACTTTGGAAGACTTTAGAGGAATCTTAGAAGACTTCGAAAAACTCCTGGAAGACTTCAAAGAATTTTCTATAAAACTTTTCAGAAGACTTTCTCGGAAATCTTCTAATGCATTTTATGTTGGAAGACTTCCCATGAAGTCTTTTAATGCATTTTGATGATAATTATGTGTACTCTTTTACTTAAGAATTATTTTGTAAATTTGAAAATATGTTAATGTAAATAATTAGTAAATATATTGATGTCTACAATAATATTTTTCAAGAGTGCTTGACATTATTGACATACATAACAAAAAATATTTTAACCATACTACCCAAAACAACATAAATATTTAGTCAAATTTACTACAAACTAAGAAAAAAGATTTCTCAAGAAAACTTATTCAAATTCACCAAAGATCAAACAATACATAAGTCTCACTAGATCAAGTTAAGTCTTTTCTCAGAGGACTTCTGGAGAAGTCTTCTCAGAAGCGGGAAATAAAAATTTAAGCGGGAAACTTAAATTTGAAGTTAAAATTGCAATTTTAAATTTCATAAAAATTTAAAAGTATATCTTAAGATATAAGAAGACACATTAAACCACATGATTTGATATTGTTAAATTTTCTTGATGCTTTTGAAACTTAGAAAATATACATTGAAGTTACTTAACAAATTTTACAAAAACGAACGTAGAAGACTTCCCTGTAAATCTTCTCACGGAAAACTTCCCTGTAAGTCTTCTCAGTTTGGCTAGAAACATTAATAAACATAAATGTTTGTAACCTCATAATTATCACCAATTAAGTTATGAATTTCACTTAGGATCCCCAATATTGACTAGTACACATGAATTAACAAAAAAAAAAAATTCATTGAATATTGAAGTTTAATAAAGATTGACGTAGAAGACTCAGAAGACTTTCTAAGAAGTCTTCTAAGAAAAGACTTCTTAAGAAGTCTTTCGTTTAGGTCATTTTTGCAATTGCAAACTTATGAAGGAAGACTTCTTAAGAAGTCTACTCTACAGAAGACATCTTGAGAAATTTTCCTTTGTAAATATTGGCTTACTTTTAAAATTGATTTTTTCGAAAATGAGAAGTCTTCAACAATAAAAATGTTAGTTTTGCAAAGGACCAAAGTTTGTCAAAAATTTGACCTTTTATAGAAGACTTCTAGAAAAATTTTCTTACTTTCACATGAATTCTTCTCACTATCACAAGAAGTCTTCTTTGGTTGCTTTTGTAATTGACTCTATTTAACTTTTCCAGAGAAGAATTCTGTATAAGTCTTATGTTAGAAGACTTCTAGGGAAGTATTCTCTCGGAACCAAAGGTTTGACCAAAAAAAGGAATAAAATTTGAGAAGTCTTCTCGTAAATAATATTTTTAGTAATAATTGTCAATTACAAAAATAACTCACGTAGGCTTCTTGTGAATAATTCATTAAACAATAAAGAAGACTTCCCTAGAAGTCTTCCTAAAGAAGAATTCCTCAGAAGCCTTCTATAAAAAGTCAAATTTCTGACAAACATTGGTCAATTGAAAAATTAACATGTTTATCCGCGAAGACTTTTAGGAAAGTCTTCTCAGTTCTCCCTATTTTTTTAACAAAGGAAAGGTAGAATATTTCTTATGCATTGACCAGAAGAATTCTCTAGAAGTCTTATCTTAAGAGAAGACTTCTAGAGAAGTCTTCTTCACGAACAAATCTAAAAAAAAAATCAATTTCATATCTTGAACCCATGAGAAGACTTGTTTTGCTTCTCTAAACTCATAGAACTTCTTCACGAATGCTACCAATTCATTAATGACCAAGAATCATGAGTTCAATGTCTCTATTAACCTTACAAAGTTTGAAATCAAAATATTGAATTTTTTGGATGAATTTTGAGAGAAAGTGAAAGACATGAACCGTACAAAAAATCATTTTTATGCATTAAGAGCTACGAATTGGTTGTTTATGGTCGTTGGTGTATTGATGACATTGATAATATTGTAAATATTTGATGAAAATGAAAAAGATAGAGTAAAACATTCATTTAAAAAACATAATGGAATTTTCGTGAATAACTCGAACATCTAGGATGAATAAGACAAATGAAAGTTCCAAAAAATGATGGGTTAGTTTTGCATTTGACTTCAAGTTTTGAGTCACTTTTTCAAAACACCCAAAGATTATTCTCTAGTGACCTAGTTTATTCTACATAACCCATCCATGACCCAAAGTTAGTAAAATTACCATAAGGCCGTTAACGGAGAGCTATCCTACACCATTAGATTAAAATAATCACGCACAATTTGGCTCTCTCTTCTCTTTTCCTCGACGTGGGTCCCATGCCTCTCTTCTTCCTCGTACTCCCTTTTCAATTTTCGAAAACAACCAACCTCTCTTCCCTTCAATTCTTCTCTTCAATTTTTCACCAACCAAACTAAACTCTCATTCTCCTTCATCTTTTTTCTTTGTTTTTACTGAGAGATTGGACGAAGAAAAACAAATCCAGCTCCAACAACTTGTGTATCTTCCTCCATAGATGAACTTGGGTAATCCTCTCTCTCTCTCTCTCTTTATATATATATATATATATATATATGTGCCTCTATTTCTGTCTCTCATAAATTATATTTGGTTGAAATATGAAAGTAATAAGAGTGATTTGAAGTTAAATAGAATATACATATAATTAGAATCATGAAATTGTGGAAGGAAAGTTGTTTATAGAGGATTGTATAACTTGTACAACCCATAACATAAAGGGAACATAAATCACTAGAATGGTCAAACTGATATAACTATCAATAACCTATACAATAAGTAAACTAGTACAACTAGTATTACTGCGATTGTTCATACGAAATGTACAACTAGTTACATTGGTACAACTATAAGTAACGTATACAATAGGTTTGCTGGTACAACTGGTGCGTTTATTAGAAACATACACAATAGTTCACCGGTGGAACTAGTATGACAAGTTATAATAATCTAACTGGTATTTCTAGTATAATTGTTATATCGAGTGTAACATGAAATCAAGTATAACTGGTACAACTAGTACAAATTTCATTACTACTACATGTATATCTAGTATTACTGGTACAACTATAAAGCAGTGATGTTGTTTACTATGCTTTTTCAGGAAATATGGATAATAACTGAGGTGTGGTGATATATTTTGATCAAGGGCAGTAGTTATTCAGAGGAGGGAGATGAAGTTCGATGGAATCGAAAAGACCGACATATTTCTACTATAGTGTTGAAAAAGAGAAGGTACGAGGAGGTGACTTACTCTCACTTGGTTGATAGAAAAGGAAGGAAAATGAAAATCAACGTTGCGACGACCAAGATTCAACTGAGTTACTTTCTGTTGGCAATGGATCATAAGAGGTCGTGTTATATCTTGGTTGATGAAGATGTTTTAGGATATTTATTGCAACTCGATAAAAATCAGGAGCGTAGTCTCGTGCACGTGGAGCTCACAGAATATGTCTCACAAAGCCAAAGTAACGAGATGTCTTCTAGGAGTGAAGAAATTCAGAGTGATGGTAGATCTACTGATGATATGGTCGGTCTTAAGGAGTTGATAATTATTCCTCGTATTCAAGAAGATGAGAATGAGAAAAGCAATGAAGAGAGTGATGAAAGGGATGATATGGAGGATTTGGCGGTTGTTACACCAGCTCAAACACCAGTTGTACATTTTGAGTGGGATGATGGTATTGACATGACTTTGCACAAGAATTTGAAACTAAGCATGAAGTGAGGGATTTAGTGGAAAAATCTGTGCGTAAGAATTGTTTTAAGGTTGATATAGTGAAGTCGACGCCTCAGCTCTATGTATTAAAATGTAGTGGGGTTGGCTGCAATTGGTATTTACAAGCTGCAAAACTGAAGAACTTGATTTTTTCACTATAAGAACGTATCAGAAGATGCATACTTGCGCTCAGATAAGTGAAACTGCAACCAGAAAGGGAAAAAGAGAGACATCAAGCTTGGTTGCATCTGTGGTGCACGCTGATTATCCAAGAAAACTCAAGACTCCGGCACCAAATGATCTCATAGATTTGGTTCATCACAAATACGGTGTTACGGTTTCGTATTGTACAGCTTGGAGAGGAAAATACAAAGCTGTCAATGATGTGCGTGATAACCTAACGGAGAGTTTTGCTAGAGTGCCATATTACTTGGACATGTTAGAAAGGTTGAATCCTGATATCGTTACCGCTTAGTAGTGGATGAGAAGAACCAGTTTAAGTATGTGTTATTCGCGTTCGGAGCTTGCATTATAAGTTTTAAGTCCATGCGGAAAGTGATAATTATTGATGGAACTCACCTGAAGGGTGTGTATAAAGGAGTGCTTCTTATTGTCACTGCTAAGGATCCAGATCATCATCATTATCCCCTTGCTTTTGTTGTAGTATATGGTGAGAAAAATGAAAGTTGAAGGTGGTTTTTGACTACATTGAAAGCCTTGATACGAGATGATCCTGAGCTTGTATTATATACTGATAGAAACCAAAAGCATCATCAAGACAGTACACGAGGTCTACCCATTGTCAATCCATGGATATTGCATATATCACTTGTCTAATAATGTGAAAGGAGCATGCAGTCACGTTAGGAAAGATGTGGTTGCCTAAAGTTCAGGAAAATTGCTGGTATTTACAAAGAGAAGGAGTTTAGAAGAAAATATAATGATTTTAGGAGAAGGTATCCTCAGGCGGCCTACTATCTAGATGAGAGTGTTCATGAGACCAAATGGGCAATATGTCAATTTCCAAGAGCACGGTAAAACATAGATACAACGAACACTGTTGAATCTATGAATGATATTTTAAAGGAACAAATGAAATATACGTTGTTGCCATAAATTGATGCGATAGAATGGTGTAACAAATACCAACAACTTTCTATATAAATACCACTTACGCAGTTACTTGTCCCACATGTGCATGTTGAATTGCATGAAAATTGTCTAATTGCAAAGACACTCTCTATGGAGGTGCTAAACACATTCAAACGTCTGTACAATGTTATTGGTCATGACGGAAAATGTTATTTAGTTGATATCATCAATAGAACATGAAACTGTAGACATTTTGATATTGACTGGTATCCTTGTGTGCATGCACTTACTGCTATCCTGAAGCATGAAGAACTTCAAAAGATGAGACATTGGAGCAGTTGGTTGAGAATTATTGTTCTAAGTATTACTGGATGGAGCAATGAGAATTAAAATACTATAGGACAATATATCTCCTACCTCATCATTCGTCTTGGCAAGTTCCTCAGAAAATTCAATCTCAGGTTGTCTACCCGCCGTATGTGGAGAAAAAGAAAGGAAAATTACAAACAACAAGATTCCCATCTGCAGGAGAATATCGGAGGAAGAGAAAGAAAACATATCCACCATTCTCGGAGTGGCTTGTTCACAGCAGCGACAAAGATAACAGTGACTATGATGACAACGACTACAAGGGAAGTGACAACGAGGAAAGTGACAACGAAGAAAATGACTACAAGGGAAGTGACAATGAGGGAAGGGATGAATGAGTCTTACTTATGTGTTATGAAACATGGTTATGTGTTGTGGAACATATTGATGTGTTAAGGATATTATTTTTTTGTATTTTAAACTTTGTAATAGAAAACATTCGTAATTTGTTGTTTCTGCTAGGTACTACTTGTCCAACTGGTAAAACTTCATATAACATGCAAGTCATGTTTCTGTGTTGTAATACTAGTACAACTAGTATAACCACTAATTGTAATACTATTACAACTAGTATAACTAAGAATTATAATACTAGTATAACTAAGTATTATAATACTAGTATAACTAATTTAACTAATTTATGTATACGAGAGAGGAAAAATCGGTACGACCGGTACAACTACCTCAATTGAGAAATTGTAAAACTCCATTTCAGTTTCCAACTTGTTAAAACAATAGAAGGAACAAATTAGAAGATCTTTCGAAGGTACATCCTAATTATTTGAAGGTTTACCAAAAACAAATAGCAATTATTACACCATCACTTAAGTTTCCATTATATACCTTATACTTTAAGGGTTTGTTTAGTTGTTTGCTCACTATATTTTTGAAATATACAACGAATATATGTTAACAAAATTAATGATTCCATAGTATGTATGGAGAGGTACCTAAGTAAATGTAAGTCGTACAACTGCGGGTTATATACTTTGTGCGCGGTACAACTAAAATTCAAAATATCTACCAAAATACAACTATGTACAAACTGGTACAATTATGTGTTCCATTGTACAACTAGAATAATGGTACAAATGTGGTTTTTACGTTTATCTAGTTTTAGTTGTTTATCACGTTTAAAAGATGCTGCAATTTTAACCATGATAGTTGTACCACCTTTGTTTAGCTGTACCAGTTGTACCTTTCAGATTATTTTTGTTATAGTTAACCTGGTTGTACTAGTTATACCAATAACCTGTCACAATCAAAGAAGTAGAAAACTACTAGGAAGCAAACAAAAGTCTTAATCCGTTTTACACATAAAAAAGCAACACAAGTCTTAAGTTTTACACATACAAAAGCAACACCAACATTCAGAAGCCGCACAAAGTTTTAAGTTCAAAATAGGATAATTATGAAAAGAAACACATCGGTCATTTTTCAACAAATTAAGACTTCTTCAAATGAGAAGGCTTTGACACCCTGTTTGGCCTCGTCAATGCAGCCACACCCTCCACTAAAACTTCTGCATCATCCTCATCAACTTCTTGTGCGTATGCCTTTTCCATTCTCCCTTATCTGCATCTTCGTTTTCAGTTTTCTCCGGCGCGGCTGCCTTCTCCATTGCTTCCTCCTCTTCAGCCTTCACCGCAGCAGCTGCCATAACTTCAAGTGTAGATAACACTTCCTCATCGTCCTCTATGACATACCAATAAAATCACAACCACAATCACAACAAAATCACAATAAAATCATAACAAAATTAAATATAAAATACATTACCTTCCAGTGCCTTCCCATTATCACCCTCCTTCTCGGGGTCATCGTCAGCCTCCTTCTCAATCTTATCCTCCTCGCCCTCCTTCTCGGGCTCATCCTCCTCTCCCTCCTTCTCAGGCTCATCCTCCTCGCCCTCCTTCTCGATCTTATCCTCTTCGCCCTCCTTTTTCGGGCTCATCCTCCTCGCCCTCTTTCTCAGTCTCATCCTTCTCGCCCTCCTTCTCAGGAGAAGGATCATCCTCACACTCCTTTTCACCATCAATTTCCCCATCCTTCTCAGGCTTGTTCTCTGTGAGATCTGAAATAAGATCATATAACAGTTAATTTTCTACCTTTAAAACAAACCACCATAAATAAGTTGTAAATAAAATACCATCTTGTTGGCTACGAGACGGTTCACGGGTGTCAGAGTAGTTATCCATGTTCCTAAATCCGTCCTCGGATTGCGGTCATTTTCCATATTCTTAATTTTGCTTCCAACTGAGCAATTATGGCATCCCTTACCTTCAAATCATCTTTCATTAGCTTAACCAGCCTCCTTTCTAAATTCTCACATCATGACTCGGTTTCCTTGCAAACTCTTGGACCCTCAGGTTCTTCACAAACTCTCTCAAGATCATGTTCTTTTCTCGAGTTTTGACATCCATCTCATACAGATCATCCAAAAAAAATCTTTGCTCGGTCGACGTATATAATCTTGTTCCAACCGACGACAATTGGGTCGTCCCTATCCCCATCATCTCCCACATCAAAGTCATCCCGTAACATATCATCAAAGACCTCCACCAATAGATCTAACTCGGTTCCTTTTGGTTCCAAAACACTAACAATATCCTGAAATGAACAACCATAATATCACACATTAAGTTAAATATGAAGACTTAAGCAAAATCACACAAAAATACACTTCAAATGTATCACTTTTTTCTCCAAGCTTATCATATATCTCTTCTTATGCATATCCTAATGACCCATTCTCTATGAACCTCGACTTGCACAGTCTTGGACAAACATCATGACAATCTTCAACATCTTCTCTAAGATTTTCCTTCAACACTGTGATACTTTGAAACGCCAATATCTGCACATCATATGAAATCAACATATTAGTAACAAATTATACATATTATATGCCACTCATGGAACAATTATTACCTCTAGTGGGGGTGATAAACCCATGAAATGTCCAACTACACTTCACTTCTGGGATCTTTCCTCGAAAATGCTTCACCAAATATTTTATCTTATTCACAGAGTCATCAACGGTGAAACGCCCCCATGGAAAAGTCTCGCACAGTTCAAGATCATTAAATACTTGGAGAAAAAAGGCTCTATAGGGGTTCCAGGCCTTCTTCTTCCATTAATGATTGTGGCCAAGAAGTAAAGCACCACCATCTTCAACCGTTCAGAAGTACCATCATACTTCATCCGATTAAGCTTCTGTAGGACAGCATTCGGTGTCATTCTTAGCTTTGTAAGCTCATCCTTCTTTGCTTTTTTCGAAAGTGCTTCTTAAAAAATCTCAATTTTCCAAGGCTCTCATAGTTCTCTGGATATAAGTCGCAGAATAGTCCTGATAGGAGACCTTATTCTCTGATGGAGTAAAGAATGGGAGTCCCATTTACAACAATCCAACACTGTCTGTTCTTATCGTTTTCTACGGTGCGAAGCAACAACATCCATAAGCCCATGAGTTTTCTCGATGAGGGGAAATCCATATGGAAAAGATGCTTGAACTTTGGGTGTTCGAAAAACCACTTCTTCTCTGATTCATGAAAATCTTTAGTCATCTTGATGAAAGCATGTTGATGCACTTTGTAGACAACTTACGAAGCTTCCTATACTCGGCCGGTTGAAAGTAAAAATCTGTGTTGTCTTATTGCTCCTCCAGTCATCTCCTCACTCTGCACAAAAAAATAACATTAAAACAATCAGCACACTTAAGATTTGTACATGTTATACCGGTTACACAAGTACTAGTCGTACGAGTACTACATGTTTTATTACAGTTATAATTGTACAAAATATACAAGTTTTATATGTCCAGTTGTACGACTTAAACAAGCAATACATGTAACAGTTCTTCAAGTATTACTAGATGGATATGTTCTAGTTATACAAGTAATACCGGTTATGAGTTATACTAGTTGTATGAGCACTACAGGTTCTATCACAATTGTAGTTGTACGAATAATAAAAGTTGTATTTGTCCTAGTTGTACGAGTCATACAAGCAATACATATTGTTCAAGTATTACTAGATATAAACGAGTTACACTAGTTGTACAAGTATTACAAGTTCTATTATAGTTGTAGTTGTACGAATAATTCAAGTTGTATATGTTCTCCTTGTATGAGTTATACAAGCAATACATATAACAGTTGTTCAAGTTTTACTAGCTAGATATGTTCTAGTTGTACGAGTATTACTCGATATATAGATAACAATATTATAAGAAATACTAGTTAGATAAGTAATAGTTGTACGAGTAATACAAGTTTATTACAATTTTACAAGTAAACTTAGTTAGACAATTAATAGTTGTACAACTGATACATGTGATTCAAATAACATATGTACAAGTAATTCTTATTAGATAACTACTAGTTGGACAAGTAATACAAGTTTCACATGCTACATTTATAATTAGATATGACGTAGTTGTGCAAGAAAGACAAGTAATTCGTATAACAGTTTTACAAGTACTACTAGTTAGATAAGTACTAGTTGTAGGAGTCATACATGTTTTACATATTACCATTGTATTAATAATACGAGTAATACACGAATGACATTTTCTAGCTAGAACTTAAATTCAAGTACTTCTATCAGTTACACAGTTTTACATTTCACAGTTATATTAGTAATACTAGTTAAACTTATTTCAGTTGTATATGTCACACTTCTCTTAAGTACAACTGAATCCACTAGAACAACTATATACAATATATAAATATATATAGTAGTTGCCCCATATTACAAGAATTAAATTCAAGTTTGATTTCTTACCTCTGTAGCATTAGGTTCTTGAGATGTGCGATGGTCACCTTGATTCGATCCAATTTCCTCGGGATTTTCTCCTCCTTTCGATTCCGAAGAACGTGTCCCCCCTAGTGGAAGATCCAAAAAGGGAAAGAGATGTAACCAGAGGATCTTCTGTGTTAGCCAGTGGAGGATCTTGTGACCTCGCCGCCTTTGCAGACGGTGTAGCTTCACTGTCGGGCTGAGTAGAAGAAACTGCCGAAGTAGGGTCCGCCATAGTAGGAGAAGCATCTGCATTTTGTCCCGAATTTCGATAGTTAGGGTTCCGCCGCGAACGCTTATTGGGTTGAGATGACGATCAACTGTCGTCTCCTCCGTGTTCCACCGAAGATGGCTTATCTCGCTTCTTCTTCGCCGGTTCAGTCTTCTTCTTCTTCTTCTGCGGTGGAGACTTCTTCTTCTTCGGCGGTGGAGTCTTACTCTTCTTCAGCGGTGGAGATTTCTTCTTCTTCCTAGGACTAGTTCTATGTTTAGGTGTCATTTTTTATGGAGGGGATTCAGAATCAGAGATGAGAAAATGAGGATGAAGATCGTGATTGTCCGAGATTGAAAGTGGGGAAGTTTTTTTCGATTTGGGAATTTAGGGCCAAAGTTGGGTCCGATTTCGGTTTCAAAAGTCGGGTAGGATAATAATGGCACGGTCGTAACTAAGTTGATGTCTTCTGAGTTTTTAGTTATTTATACTTTTTTACATTTAAATTATAATCTAAAATTAATAGAAATTATAGTGAGGTCATTTTAGAATTTTTGAAACCCAAGTGGTTTACGACAAAATTTGATCCGTATCTTACCCTGTGTATCACCAGGTTTATGAATCAATGAGTATTGCAGTGAGAAAAGATATTATAAGAAAAAACACAAAAAGATATATCAGGTACAGCCATTTACACACTTTGACCATAATATAGAAATCAAATTTATAACCTAATAAAATATAATATCTTACTCTTAGATTATAGCATAACTATATAGATATGAGTTGTTCAACATGAAAATAAATTTCTATAATAAAAATTAAGGACAAGAATTCAACCATATACATAACTTTATTAAACATAATTATGTAAAGAAATGAATGTATGCATACCAATAAGTTGATGAATGTATCATATAACTTAGAAAAATTGATATTCCCTAAGTTGTTAGATAGACAAAAAATACAAATCTTCTAAAATATAAATATTTAATTAAGTAAAATTGAATACAAAATATATAGGAACAGAAGGCCATAGTTTTTTTTATTATTGAAGCATTTATGGAGCAATTTAGTTGACTATTAACTAGGAACAAAATCTTTAAAAATAATTAAATGGTCTTGATTCTAATTATTAGGTACTAACAATATATTGGTTTATCATTAAATAAAGGAATGACACACTTGTAATATTTTAAAACAATTAAAAGTATGTAAAAAAGCTGAGTTTTTTTTGGGAATTTTGATAATAAGGGACAACTAATGTAAGCTATTGTCCCCTTAGAACAAAATCAATTTTTGTCATTTTTGGACGTTGACTACCCTTACATTTTATAAGAAATCATATCAATGAATTGAGAAGTTATAAAAATAAAGAAAAATACAAAATATGATATTAACATGCATGAGCACTAATTTTGTGATGAAATATTTTGAAAGAGTAATTTCAAAATTTGTCTAAAAAATGTCAGTATACTTGATCTACCATCTAAGAAAACTTAGAATTAAAAATCCAGTAGAAACACAATAATCTACTGGACTTAGAACACGTAAATACCAAAAATGAATACATCTACCACAGTCGAATACTCAATTTACATATCCTTCTATATTCTGAAATACAGTAGAACAAATCGTCTAAATATAACCATTTGTCTTTCAGAATCTACATTCTTGTATATTCTCTTTCATCTACTACCAACAATATGTAATATATATGTTTTCAACTATTCTCTAAATCATGTAGACTGTGAGTTCTGCTTGATTCGTAACTAATATTTTAAAATATAGCTAAAACTGTAACAAAATATTCTGAAAATATTTTAAATCTTTTTAATTTCTTTTAAAACATTTCGCCAGAAATTGACGAACTTTTTCTTCTTTTTCCTCAACGTTTTTCTTCTTTTATTTTGTTAGGTACCTCTGTATATCGCTAGTATTTTCTTACGTACCTTTGTACCTTAAGAACACCTCATCATTCCCATATGTGTTCTTAGACACTCTTCTTGGTCACTTTGTCTTACGACTTACATGAACAGAGAATTAAGACTTGTTTGTTAGCATCACATTAATTTATTTATAACATAGATCAACATTATTTCTTGATGTGATTGCTGTCATTGCTCTGGTAATCTATTTAATATTATGTTAACAATATTTAGACATTTCGTATATGAGTGCTACAACTTGTAAAAGCCTCGCTGCAATGAAGATCTTTTTCCGAATCCGAATATGAGTGCTACAACAGGTAAAAGTCTCACCGCAAGAGCTGTCGGCGTGCTTCCTAGTTCTAGTCACTTAAGACCTTAAAACCTAGTTGAGTCGCAGCTCGATACCAAAAAACAAAAATTACCTAAATTGCCCAAAGTGCAGAGTTTTCTGAGAATTTCTTTTGTCCGCGTCCTCTCGTCTTGGCTTCTCTTATATATGCTTCCAAGGTTGGTCGTCTTTCCTTTTCTACCCCTAATTCGAGTCTATCACTCCGCATAAATCTTCCTTATCTTCTCGATCTTCCATGATTATCTGGAAACTTGACATTTATCTTCTTTTCCATTTATCTTATGCGGAAATTAGGTATATCGTCATTGCAGTCAGGCTCATTCTCGTCTGAAATCGTACCTGGATCTTTTGTGGCGTTTTAGACCTTTTTGGGCCGTTTTGTGACATAAACGGTTTTCCGATTTCTTTCGAAAAATCACTTCTCATACAATGTTGGTTTCTGTACGGTTGGTTCTACGAAATAGTAAAACCGATCGTATAGTTAAGCTAACATTGGCATTAAGTTAACCGTTATCGTTTTGATGACCGATTCGAAGTTTTTACGAGAAGACAAGTCTTTGCTATTTTTATCACAAAACTTCAACTGAGACGAAACGAGAACCAGTCCGGTAAAGACCCAAAGGAGAGAATGATGAAGAGGATGTGGCAGGCAACGAGACATGGCTCCTGTCTTATTCCCCATGGGCGATGAGGCGTTGAGGCGATATGGTTGTCTTCTGGTGAAATAAACAAGACCATAAGGTGTTCGGACACGATGGATTCTCGTTTTCTTTTTACTTGAGAGAGAAAAAATTATCGCGGTAATTTTAAACATTGATTTCGTCGGTGACTGATTTTGACCCCAATAGTTAGCCCCCAGTTTGCGAGAATCGTTGCGGTGTTCTCGTGAGGTGTTAGGCATGTTAGGTAAGTTAGGCAGAATTGATGGCTAAAAGTTCTGAGGGTGAATAGTAGATTTCTTTCCTATAAGTATGTGGAGTAAGTTTTCAAATTCCTTACTTGCTCAATTCCACAAGAAACTTTCTTTAAGGTTGAAAATCTCTTTCTCTCTTCTTCTCTCTTTGTTATTTTTGTTATGGCTCCTAGTATGAGAATATCTGAGGATGCATTCCCCTCCTCTTTCTTTTACGAGAGCTTACGTTTTCAGGACAATGAGATTGTTCCGAAAGTTGAGTTATTGCCACACTCTATCGACCCCGAAGAGGTACTTGCATATTAGTGTGCTACCTGCGGTGGCCCATCCCCACGTGAGTCATGGTGCCTGTTTATACCTACCTGTAGAGGAGTTGCTGATGGGCCGAGTAAATGTAGGCACTCTTATCTTGTCACCATCAGAGACTTCTGCTGAGTTCCAGAGGAGGTGGAATTTCGAATTCCGAGACATGGGGAAAGTGCTGATGCCCCCCCCTCGTGTTACTTTACATGTTACAAGAACATCTTTTATTTGGTCGTTTATGGTTTCCTATCCCGGAGGTCATAATTCGATTCTTAGACCGCTTCAAATTGTTGATAAGTCAACTTTCCTCCACCGGTCTGCAGCTTCTCATTGGGCTTCTGGTTTTCAGTTACGAGCGAGGGATGGACCTAAGTGTCGACTATCTTGAGGCTTTTCTGTATCCGCAAGATACAAGTTTCCCGCTCCGGTACTATCTCAAACCGAGGAATCATATGTCGGTGATCAAAGCGCTTACGTCTAACTTTCACAGCTGGCATAAACGCTATTTCTTTGTGCTTATAAACAGCGCCTCGGTTGCGGAAGAATGCATCCCCATTTTTAGACGTAGATAGGGTCCCAAGGGTATCGTGGTTGGATACTTTGGTCGTTCTTATTTTTGCTGTTGTCTTACCAGTTGTCTATTTTCTTTGTTTTGCAGTTGTTGATCATCTTCCCCCATTTCGCGCAAACGTTCTTATTGTTAGGTATATTATCCGCAGCGGTCTGTTCTATTGGGGTTATTTCTCTCCGAAACAAGTTCGAGCGGCGGTTACGTATCATCAGGTTCGAGCTCGACCTTACATGGTAGTTGAAGAAGATTTGGACCCGGTCATGGATGACTTTGTTCCATATGATATTCCTGATGTGAGGGAGAGGGAAAGATCTCCCAAGAACAAGTAAGTTGCCGCTGATGAAGGCGATGTTGTTTAAGAGGGGATGGAACCGCCTACGGATGAGTGGTACTGACACCTTCTATCTGGGGATGGAAGTGGTACCAGTCAGACCCCGTTGCCATCATTTGGAGGTGGATCTGACAGTGACGCCTACCTTGCCTCACTCAACGTTCGGTCGGGTCAGCCCGTGGCCAACAAAGAGCCTGCTAGATCGAAGAAATTTGCGAAAGCGTCGCGGTTATGCATGGGGTTAGTTTTTGTATTTGGTTTGATTTTTTTTTCGTGTTCGCCCCCTAATTCTTTAAAGAACTCTTTGTGTGGCCTTCACGTGATGGACGAGGCCCTTAGGGCGAGCTGTTTGGAAGCGCAAATGGCTTGGTTTAAGGTTGAGATGGCCGAGAAATATATTGCTCAATTTGAAAAGAGAGGCTGAGGTGCGCTCCTCCGCAAGAAGGATCTCGAGCAGGAGCAAGCTTCTGATCTTTGCCGTGCGCGTCTAGCTGACAGAGGGATATGGCCTCGATCCTGAGTTCGGAGAGTTTAAGCAAGTGCATAAGTATTTTGGAGACTATCGCGAGTGTCGAGGTTCCGTAGGTGCTTTATGGCACACGTAGGCCGACGACTATGAATTCATGACTGAGAAGACGAAGATGTTGAAGTATTTGGCCAACCTCACCAATACGGAGCCGATGATCCCTCAGATCGAAGGAAAATTTGGGAGCACTGACCCCGATCCTTGTTTCTCCTGATTTGGAGGAGGTTGGACCTGTTTCTCCTATAGAGGACGTTGAGGTGGATCAAGTTCCAGCTCCACTCGGCGATTAGTGAATACTCAATATCTGGTAACTTTTTCTATAGCCTATGAAGGGTAATTGTACTTGAAGGGAGCATGTTCCCTCTTTATGTTGTGCTATGTTCATGTATCGTACTTCGCCCCTTGGGGCTTTTTCGAATATATTCATGTTTCGTAGCCTTTCTTTTTACGGACAAAGCGTCAATGAAAAGGAGGGAGTGTGAGTGTGTTCCTCATTTCCTTTGTTCTAGCAGATTGTGATACTTGTAGTTATGTTAGGGCGGAGATTTTCGAGATGTAGGATTTTGGAGAAGTTTATGAACGTCCAAGTATCAGCGAAGAGGAAAGTTTTTGTATCTCGTATCGATGATACTATGCCTTTGAGAGTTAAGAGTGGAGTCAGGGTAAGACCTAGGTTTATTTTCGTGCCTGAAGTATGCGGGGCCGATCCCGGCTTACTTGACTCGTTTACGATTTCAACCTGATTCCATTTCGGTGTTGAAAGCTGCAATGAGTTCTCGGCTGATGTGATTTGCATCGATTGGGAATCGAGTATCTCTCCGGACAGTTTTTAAGTCTCGGAAGTACTGACCAAAATTTTGGATTTCTATAGCGTGCTTATTCTTGTGTCAGATGTATGAAGGACCAATTCTATGAGAGGACCAGGTCGGGCTAAGCGTTTGTTTGAGAACGGTTGATTTATCCGTAGGGGCCAGTCGATGAACGTGCTGTAAGAGAAAGTACTTGTGTTTTCTAACTTGTGTTAGTTGTTAATTTATAGTCGCGTTAAGGACTGTTTAGTAGTTTTATTCGAGTTTTGGAAATATATTTTCAAAAGTCTGCGACGTCTCGCTTTTTTCGAAAATATGTTTTTCCTTTGGGTAAAGTGATTTTACGTTTTGGTAGAAGATCTAGTTTAATCTTGCGGCTGAATGTAGCTTGTTTGAAAGCGTTTAAAAGTTTTTGTTTGACCCTATGGATGTTGGATTTCTTTTTTTTGTTTGATTTTTGTTTCCGGGTTGCCTATATGGGCGTAAAGTAATTTGCGAGATTAAGTATTACTGCGATAAAAGAGATTTACGAGAACTTTGGGAATCATATTTCATTGTCTTATTAATGAATTTTTTTTTAAAAACTATCGAGTACAAAGCCGAGTATTTTAAAATGTGGGAGTATACGATTATATGTATACGTACCCACTCCCCCCCCCTTTTTAGAGAGGGGGATAGCTGAACTCGTCCTGAGACAATTAGCCTACATACCCCTTTCGGGGATCAAGCCGTCTCATAGTTCAGTTCATTTCCGTGAGTGTTGTACTCGTTTGGCGAGGCCGCGTCGATCTTCTTGGTCATGGTGGCTGTCGCTAGATTGACGACTTCTTCCGGGTTTGTCTCCTCCGGCTTGGCTAGAGCGTTGGGCTCAGAAGTTTGTTTGCTTTCTTTATCCGAAGCCATTACTGGAGTTGATGATTCGGCATCATCTTGTTCTGAAAGTGTTTTCAGCCGATGGTTGAGTTGCTTTCGCACGTTTGGTTTTGGACATGGGTGTCATCGTGATTTGCCTCAGCTTGTGTTCCACCAAGAAGCAAATTCGTGACTGCTTTATTTATCCCCAGATTGATGTGGTTCCGTGCGGAGTTGGGAACTTGATTCCCACATGGTATGTCGATGGTACTGCCTTCATGGAGTTTATCCAGGGTGTTCCCATGATCACGTTGTAGATTGCAGGTTGGTTAACGACTGCAAAGTTGACGATTTTTTATTTATTTCTTTAGCCATGACCAAGAGTCATCGACATTGTGCCGGAGAAACTAGTCAGTGGTCAAGGCTGTTGGGGTCGAAAACGGTACTCTCAAAATCAACATCTAAAAATTATGTTTCCATATGAATGCAGTCTCGATACCGTCTCGACAAAAGTTTCCGAGCCAAAAACTTGAGAAAAAGAAACACTAAACCAACTCGACCAGTCAAACTCGCCGAATGGGCGAGTTGGGCTGTGCAGGCCGACCAACTCGCCTGTTTTGCGAGTTGGGCAGCATGGGCCGACTAACTCGCCCGTTCGGCGAGTTGGGCAGCACGGCCCGACCAACTCGCCCGTTCGGCGAGTTGGGTCTAACAAGACAACCAACTCGCCAAATGGGCGAGTTGGATCGAACAAGATAAATCAACTGGCCCGTTTGTCCAACTTTTCTGTTCGGTGATTTGGATCAATCAATCCATTTTCACCTCGTCCTCGTATCTCCCTCCTTCGAAACTTGATCGAAGTTATCTTTGTTTCGTCTTGATCGATCTTGACGTTTCCTCGTGGAAAGATCGGGTCGATCGTGTAAGACAATAACGATTAACTAAACACTTGGAGTCGCATGCCCCATACGAAAGATCCTAACACTCGGACGACATCGTCTCAAGAATGCTCTTTCGATAAAATCGTAAAAACGCTTAAGTCAAAAAACGGCCCGAGAAGGTCTAAAACTCGGCTAAAGGCCCACTCGCAATTTTATCCGAAAACGAGCCCAATCTTTATGACGGTTTATCTTTTATGTTGCAGGAAGGGATAAATGTTAGATTCGAAAGATAAATGTCAAGATCGGAAGATAAATGTTAAGTTTCCAAAGATAATCATGAAGATTGAGGGAAAAAAGAATATTTCCGCGAAGAAATAAATTCGACCAAGGGCAGAAGAGGAAAGAGCAAACCGCTTCTGGAGAAGTATATAAGGACTTCGAGGGTGAGGATGCAAGGGACACGAAAATTCTTACTCAGAGAAAACATAACACTTAAGGCAATCAGGCATATTTCCGTTTTACTGTTGTCGAGCTGCGACTCAACTAGGTTATTCAAGTCTTACATAGTTAGAACTAGGAACTCGCCGACGGCTCTTTCCGCTAAGGCTTTACCTGTTGTAACGCTCAAACCACATATTCAGAATAAGATCCTCTTTGTCCTCTTTATGTCTTTACTTATTCATCGTGATATTGTTATTCTTACTGTTTGGTTACTTTACGTTTTTGGCTTAGCAAAAATCTGGGACCTCTGGAAAAGCTAGGTTTACCTTGCCTTCCTAAATCAATGGAAATCGACAGCTCGAATTTTGGTTCCCACAGTTTGGCGCTAGAGGAGGGGCCTCGGATTATCTAACTCGAAAACCACCAAACGTTTGAGACATAATATGCCTAACAAAACGGACAGCGATGTCATCTCTTTCCAGGAAAGAGCAACGACCAACCCAGTCAAACCTCTCAACGATCTCCTTGTCATTGAGCTGACAATCCAGAATATTGATGTCGCGAGGATATTGGTCGACACCGAAAGCTCGGCAAACATCATCTTCAAAGAAACACTCGAGAGAATGGAGGTCGATCTATCCAAAATCGCGGAAGATCCAAACCCGATAGTAGGGCTTTCGGGGGAAGCTACCATGACTCTCGGCACAATCGACCTCCCGATAAAATCTGGTAGCGTGTAAAAGATTGTGGAGTTCCTGGTCATCGATCGACCCACATCCTACAATGCAATCGTAGGAACCCCATGTTTGAACTCAATGCAAGCAATCCCGTCAACATACCACATGTTCCTCAAGTTCCCGACCCCTCGCTGAAACGATACCATCTAGGGAGATCAGAGGATCTCGCGATTTTGCTTCACTGCAGAGTTAAAACGGAAGACCAGTTTGTTGAATTTCCGCCTAAAAGAAAAATAAATTGTATACTATTGACAACGCCCCAGAACATGGCGATACTTAAATCTTTTGGAAGTCGCGAGCAGCCGAAGCTTTGGAAGGGAAACAAGAACCAACCTGCGAGTCCGTTGTCTTGGTATGCTTGGACGAAGCGTTCCCAGATCGTTGAATAGAGATCGGTGCGAACCTGAGCCAATCTCTGAAAATCGAGCTTGTAGCTTGTCCGAAGGAGAACTTGCACACATTCGACATGGGCCACGGAAGATATGCTAGGGATTGACATCAAAGTCACATGTCACGAGCTCAACGTTGACCTGACTTTCAAGCCCGTCAAACAAAAGAGACGAAAGTTGGGACCAAAAAACTCCTCAAAGTCGGGTCCATAACAGAGGTCAGGTATCCCGATTTGCTCGCTAACCAAGTAGTTGTCAAAAAGAAGAACGGGAAATGGAGGGTCTGCGTTGATTTCACCGATCTAAAAAAAGCATGCCCAAAGGATAGTTTCCCACAGCCACATATCGACCGTTTAGTCGAAGCAACGACAAGGAACAAACTCTTGTCTTTTTTGGATGCCTTCTCTGGGTACAATCAGATTATAATTAACCCCGACGATCAAGAGAAGACCACATTCATAACTGACCGCGGCATTTACTATTACAAGGTAATGCATTCGGTCTCAAGAATGCTGGCACAACTTATCAACGGCTCGTCAACCGTTTGTTCTCAGAACAGCTCGGGAAAACAATAGAGGTGTACATTGACGATATGCTCGTAAAATCCCTTGAAGAACAAGATCATATCGCCCACCTACGAGAATGCTTTAAAAGGCTAAACCTCCTCAATATGAAACTGAACCCCGCGAAGTGCTGGTTTGCAGTGGCATTAGGAGAATTCATGGGTTACCTCGTGACCTACCATGGGATTGAAGCTCACCCGAAACAAATTACCGCGCTGATCAAAATGTCATCTTCGAAGATGAAACGAGAGGTACAGAGATTGACCGGTAGGGTGGCAGCGCTAAACATATTTATCTCACGATCGACGGACAAATGTCTGCCCTTCTACGACACTCTGAAGGGGAACAAGAAAGTTGAATGGAACGAAGAATGCAAAAAGGCTTTCCAACAGCTGAAGCACTACTTGGCGTCCTTATCCGAGAAGAACGCATCGAGCAAAAGCCTATCTTCTACGTAAGCAAAACTTTTCTCGACACAGAGACGCGCTATCTGATGATGGAAAAACTGGCACTTGCAGTGGTAATGTCAGCACAAAAGCTGAGGCCATACTTCTAGTCCCATACGATTGCAGTACTCACGTCATTTCCACTGCAGGCTATCTTGCATAGTCCCAGTCAATCTGGGAGATTAGCAAAATGGGCAATCGAACTAAGCGAGTACGACATCGAGTATCGAGAGAAAATCTGCGGAAAATTACAAGTACTCGCTGATTTCTTAGTGGAACTCCCTTGCGGGATGCACAACCAATCGAGAAAACCGACTCTACCTGGGCCTGTAAGAATATGAAGAATATAGTGAAGAATACAAGAGAGAATGATGAGAATTCGTGACTAGAGAGAGAGAGTATGAAGAGAATGTTGTTGTATGCAAGAGAGAATAGAGAGAATAGTGAAGGATTCTTTCTCCTTACTTTTGAATGTTGGGGTTACAATGGTTTAAGTAGACACCAAGAGGAGCCTACTGCCCATACATGAATAAACAATAGAAACAATATAATAAGAGACCCATGCTGATCTAGATCTAATGTTTGGAGTGAGAGGAGCAAAAGGAGACAGCATGTGCTTGGCTAGCATGGGGGATGAGCAAGTTGCTGAGTGGTCCTTGTCTTGCAAGTGAGTGAGTGCTTCTGACCTTGTCTATGCACGTGAACTAGCTCCCCTTAGGTCTCCTTCACGTGATCTACATCTCCCATAGTCTTCTTAATTTATTTCAAATGCCTCTCCTCTTTTCTTTGCTTGCAAGTCACGTTAGGTCACTCCTTTCTTCTTTGCTTGCAAGTCACGTTTAGGTCTCTCTTCATTGCTTGATCTCAACACATTATTTATCTTCATTCCAACACTCCCCCTCAAGCTTGACCATAGGAGATCCTTGGACAAGCTTGGAACCTTGAAGAATCTCCCTCATTAAAAACCTTAGCCAGAAAACCCATTTGGGATAAAACCAACTAAGGAAAAGAGTAGAGTTCTTCAAAGCCTAGGGATTGGCCAGTGAGCCTAAGGAACTTCAGGTAACTCATGGTGGAGTCCTTAGGCTCTGGATCGTGGCCTAACTTTTGCTGCAAGTGTGAACTACACATCTTGCACACACCAGTATCTTGGACTCTTCTTAGACCCTGGTTTTAGTCTCCCCCTCTCTTCTGACTACTCGCCATCTTGAAAGGTAAGGATGGACCGGTTCTTTGCGCCTTGAGTCTCAAGTAAGGTACCATCTTCTTTCTCAGCCTTGGTTGCTTCTTCTTATTGAATAACAACCAAGGAATCCATCTTCACATATCATTGAAGCTTCTTAATACTCCCCCTCAAGCTTGACCATGTGGAACAAGTCAAGCTTAAGAGGATTGCTTCATGACCGCACCAAGCTTCTTGTCTAGACACGCCACTGCCTAAACCAAGATAGCTTCATCTTCATTTTCTGATACATTATCCCACAGGTGCATCAGCTCTTTGGAAAATACACTAAACAATCATTCAAAGCATTTCAAGTAATAATCATATAAACGAATTGAAATGAGAGTTTTATGTGCTTCCCTTTCTTAAGAATGGTGGGGAGTGAACTCCACTTGAATTCCCCACTTGATAAGGCGGTACTCGGCTTCTTGAAGCTTTATCAACCAGGTACATGCACACGTGCTATGGGCTGATTCATAGCTTCCCAACTGAAGGTAACTGTTCTAACTCCATGTAGAAGCTGATCCATAGCTTCCCAACTAGAAGGTAACTGTTCTAACTCCACGCCTTGGGCTGATTCATAGCATTCCAATCAGCCTGACTCTACACCTGATCTTCTTGTCAAGTAGTCTCTGATGGCCATCTGTTCTAACACCAAGTTGTTGCTGTCCTTGTTGTGGCTTCTTTGAACCGGTTTATGATGTGAGGTGAGGCAATGGACGACTTGGATCTTCAGGATTGCTCATCATTACCCCTCCTCAAGCTTGATCCAGAGAGTATAGATGAAGGACCAAGATTGGAAGTGAGCAATACTGAGCTTAAAACCAGGAGCGCATCACCCCTACAGCTGCGCTTAAGCCAACCAGTTTCTCCCTTGATCTTTTCTCCATTGCTTTTGGACCACCGGTCTCCTCATGACTTAGGTGATGGCCCTCCTTGTGTGTCCACTGAACCAGGAGCTCAACAGCCAAACGGCCTGCGCTTAATTCAACCGGTTCTACATTCTTCCTTGTGCATCTCTTGAACCAGGAGCTCAACAACCTTCATGGTCTGTGCTTCTTATAACCGGTTCTTCTCTCCATGGTCAGGAATATACATCATGTGTAGGCTCTGGATTTACAGGAATTTACATCATGTGTAGGCTCTGAACATCATGGGCATCGTCTTCTCCTTTGTCTTGGTTTGATGATGGACAGATGACAACCCTTGTGTACCTGAAACACCACTCAAACTCCAGCAAGAATTAGACCATACATTAGGATCAGAGCTTGATAACTCACCAAGTCTGATCATAATGATTAACGAGATGCAATGGACATAATCTAAACAATTTATTCAGTTCAAATCCATGCAACCAATTCACTAAATGCTCATGTATGATAACTCATCAGTTACAAGGCATCTAGGCTAATTTTATCACATAAATAACAATAACAGAATGCAATGATAATTTATGACAGTAGCATAGACTAGACAACTCATCTAATCAAGCTACACAACTATGAATGCAACACATGACAAGGAAACTCTCCTAGGACTCTAGCAATGCAACAAGACACACAACAGGTTCTAAGCAACTCAAATAGACCATACAGTACACAAACACATGAGCTAAGACAAGAACAAGACACAACAATGCTAGAAATCTCCTAGACCAGTACACATGTATCAAGCAATAATTTTAAGCAATAGCTATATGAATGCACACGATTTAATTCAAGACAGCATGAGATAACAAGCAACTAAATGCACATCACACAAGCTAATGGTTACTGGTTTCATCAAGACTATAGGGACCAGTAGTTTAGACCAACTAGTTTCATGATGGACTACCTAGACCATTAGCACATAATAACAATGAAATGGATTGAACCAGATGCTATATGATCATGCTAGCAAACTTACTTACTCCTAGAACAATGCATACACAATGTTTAAGTATCATGGACAGAAACTAGGTTCAACAACTCTAGTAACATTGAGCTGTCCCTAAGATACTAACAACACACTCAACACAACCAGAAACAATTTAAATAATTAAACACGCTCTTACTGAAGTTTAGGAGGCTAACTTACAACCAAGGAACCTGAGCTAGTTCCTTGAACCTCCATGGCTGTGAATCACTTGAATTTGAAGGGCTTGTGGTGTGGATTGACTGTCCAACACCTCCTCTTCTTGATTCTTTCCTTCTGGACAAGTAGACACTTCAAACCCCTCCTGTCCTCTTGCTGGTCGTGGGTGTTGTTGGTCAGAAACACATCTTCAACATGGCTGGCCAGAGAATGATTAGAACAACTTAGCTTTAATGCTTCTTTAGTGACCTTTCTCCAAGAATGGTTTCTTCCATGGATTATCTTCAGCATTTTGGACGAGATGTGGTGGTTTGGCTTTTTATTTGGACCCCTCACAGCTACTGAAGTCGCCATCTCCTTTGAGCTCTCCATCTTAGAGAGTTTGGAGCAGTGGATAATAGTATGTACCAACTGGTTTTGCAAGAAACAGAACTTGGAGCTGAACCTTTGATGAAGCTTGCGGGACTGAGCTGAAGCTTTCTTGAGTTCCAGAGACTTGTATACTCTCTTATCTTGAGTTATGTCGAGATTCTTCCCTCTTGGAAGAACTTTGGACCAGTGGATAAAGAGATGTAGCAGAAACTGTTTTGGAGATAGTTTTGAGAATATGATGATTTGCGGAAGTTGATGATTTGCGGAAGCTACGAAGTTTTCAGGAGCTTGGGAGCTCTGATACCATGTAAGAATATGAAGAATATAGTGAAGAATACAAGAGAGAATGATGAGAATTCGTGACTAGAGAGAGAGAGTATGAAGAGAATGTTGTTTGTATGCAAGAGAGAATAGAGAGAATAGTGAAGGATTCTTTCTCCTTACTTTTGAATGTTGGGGTTACAATGGTTTAAGTAGACACCAAGAGGAGCCTACTGCCCATACATGAATAAACAATAGAAACAATATAATAAGAGACCCATGCTGATCTAGATCTAATGTTTGGAGTGAGAGGAGCAAAAGGAGACAGCATGTGCTTGGCTAGCATGGGGGATGAGCAAGTTGCTGAGTGGTCCTTGTCTTGCAAGTGAGTGAGTGCTTCTGACCTTGTCTATGCACGTGAACTAGCTCCCCTTAGGTCTCCTTCACGTGATCTACATCTCCCCATAGTCTTCTTAATTTATTTCAAATGCCTCTCCTCTTTTCTTTGCTTGCAAGTCACGTTAGGTCACTCCTTTCTTCTTTGCTTGCAAGTCACGTTAGGTCTCTCTTCATTGCTTGATCTCAACACATTATTTATCTTCATTCCAACAGGGCCCTCCACGTTGACGGATCTCATCCAAGCAGAGTTCTGGGATTGGAATCAGACTCATGTCACCAAAGGGGGAAGTACTGGAACAATCATTCTGACTAATCTTCCACGCCTCAAACAACGAAGTTGAGTACGAAGCCTTGTTCGCAGGATTACGATTGGCACACGGATTAAAAATAAGCAACATTCACGCCTATTGTGACTCCCAACTTGTGGCGAGCCAATACAGCGGGGAATACGAAGCAAGAGACGAAAGAATGAACGCTTACTTAAAAATCGTTCTAGATTTAGTTCAAATTTTTGACCAGTTTGCGCTCACTCGGGTCCTGAGAGCCGAAAACGCTCAGGCTGACACCCTAGGCGCCCTAGCATCTAGTTCGGATCCATGATTAAGCAGGGTAATTCCCGTAGAGTTTATAGAACATCTTAGCATCAGACCACCCGTTGTCATAAACCTAATCGACTCTCTCGATGGCGATACCGAATTAGTCGATGACCAAGCCACGCAAGAGTCCGGGCGGATAGAATACGGATTTGACGAACCTTGGACGAAGAAAATCCTTGCGTACATTGCCGACAGAAAACTCCTGGCAGAAAAATGGACTGCTTGAAAGATTAAAACCCAAGTAGCGCGATACGTCTTAGTTGATGGAGAACTATACAAGTGGAGATTTTAAACGCCACTCATGACCTGCGTAGAAGGAGAGAAGGCACAAAGATAATGGAAGAGGTCCATTCTGGGTCCTGCGGAAATCATCTAGCGGAAGATCTCTCGCAGTCAAAATCAAGCGCCATGGACACTATTGGCCAACAATGATAAAAGATTGCGAGAACTTTGCGCGGAAATGCGAAAAATGCCAAAGGCACGCCCTAACTATCCATCAATCGGCAGAGGTTCTCTCATCAATCTCGGCACCATACTGGTTCATGCGATGGTCGATGGATATAGTCGGGCCCATTTATAGGTCAAAACAAAAAGATTCCTGCTGGTCTTGAAAGATTTTTTCTCAAAATGGGTGGAGGCAGACTCCTACGCAAGCATTAAGGACGCCCAAGTCGAAAGTTTCGTATGAAAAAACATTGTTTGTAGAAACGGAGTCCCATAAGAAATCATAACAGACAATGGGTCTCAATTTATTTCGACCAGATTCGAGGTCTTTTGTGAAAAATGGAAGATACGACTAACAAAATCAACCCCTAGATACCCGCAATGCAACGGCCAAGCCAAAACCACTAACAAGACCATCCTTGATGACTCAAAAAACGTTTGGACGCCAAGAAGGGTAGATGGTCCGAAGAACTTGAAGGAGTCCTATGGTCGCATCGCACAACTCCGAGACGTGCAACGGGAGAAACCCCGTTCACCCTCGTATACTGAGCATAATGCATGATCCCAGTGGAGGTCGAGTTTCCCGGAGTACGCAAAAGGTTACTCTCAGAACGAGAAGAGTCAAACAATCTGATGCTGCTTGACGAGCTCTACCTGATCAACGAACGCCGGGACCAGGGCCTTATACGAATCCAAATTTATCAGCAAGTGGCCGCAGAGTACTATAACGCTAACGTGCACAGCCACAGATTCAAAGAAGGTGACATAGTCCTTCGAAAAGTTTTCCAAAACACCGCCGAATGGAACGCTGGAAAACTCAGAGAAAACTAGGAAGGACCATACAAAGTAATAAAAGTCTCCTGACCAGGGTCGTACGAAATCGCGAATATGCAAGATATCAAAATTCCGAGAACTTGGAATGCGATGCACCTCAAAAAATACTACCACTAAACATTGTTTAGAACTATACTACGAGACGGCTTGATCCCTTGAAAGGGAACGTAGGCAGTTCGTCGCAAGACGAGCTCAGTTGTGCCCCCTTATCAAAAAGGGGGGGAGTGGGTACGCATAGGTATACTCGTATACTCCCAAAAATTCAAAAGAACCCGCTTCCAGATTCGGCACTTTCGAACCTTAAAAAAAAGGAACAACAATACAGCGAAAAAACTCCCGAAATTCAACCTTCGACGTAGCGAAACGTTGCTATCACTCGAAGGACCCCTTTTGTCTAAGTTTTGCGAAAAGGAAATGCTCACTTTAAGAACAGTCCATTTACGACTAAAACTGTGCACCTTATTACCACGCATCATTCGCAAAGAATAGAAAATGGTGGTATCCACCAAATAGTTTGTCGCTGATCACGACAAAATCTTAAACGTCCTAAACAGACTAGCCATCTCGTAGAGATGGCTCTCGAATACCCGACACAAGGGTAATAACGCTATAAAAGAAATCCGAAATTTTGGTAAGCACTTTTGAGAGTGGGTCGTTGTGAGGTTTGTGTCTGTGTCATTTGGGACGTCGATGAATGAAGACCGATTTTTACTTGACTCGGCCTTCCGTTGATAAACCTTTATTGACGAGAATGTCGTGACAGTACTGGGATCCCTGATGATCATGTTTACTCTGCAACGATTATTGTCTTGCCTCTATCATCAGGTCTTCTCCCATGTTTGCCGTTCTCGCAAGACCGATTCCCTTGAGGAGTGGTTCCAGCTGGTGGTTTTTGGTCGGTTTTTTGGAGGAATGTCGGTGCCTTGGATGAGATCTTTTATACCGGTTACTTCTGAAATTGATCATGTGAGTAATTTTGTCCTTAGTCTCGCGCCGAGAACCTTGCAGTTCATAGTTGCGTGGCCCTTAGTCTGATGAAACTCACATTAGGTATTCTCGTCATAGGTGGAATTTCAGGTCCATGTGTTTCCCGACATTCGTCCATCTTCTGGTGCGGAGTTAATGTCATAGTTATGCGCTCCTTGGATATCTTACCCCTGGTGATGTACGTACTTGTCGTTATGAGAGATTTTCCTTTTTGGCTTCTGCTCTGCCGCTGCGTCTTCTGAAGATGCTCTCGTGGGTTTATGTTATTGCGATTGGACTTTCATCTCCTATTCGAGGATGATGTAGTATGTGGCCTTGTGGAGAGAATCCTGGATCGTGTGCGGTTTGTCGAGATATCCACTTCCTGAACGTTGACTTGTACGAGAGCCTCAATCTGAGCGAGTCATTAGCCACCTTATAGTTGATCCCGCTAACTCTCGACATGACGATTTTGAATCTGTTCATAAAATCGCGGAGAGGTTCGTCTTCCTTTTGGGACAGAATCCAAAGGTCGACGTCAGAGGTTTCCTTGTCCATGAACATGGAGTATTGCTTGAGAAAATCCGAAGTGAGTTGGCGAAAAAATCCAATAAAGTTTTGTTTTAGGTGAGAAAACCATTAGAGCGCTGCTCCCTGGAGATTTTCAACGAAGAGGCGGCAGTATCTGACGTCTCTTTCATTTTGCCCTGAGTTTGGCCCTACCCATCCCGATATTGAAGGTCGGCAGATGCGCTTTAGGATCGGTTGTGTCGTCGTATCTAGGGATTTTGATCTTCCCAGAGTCTGCGATTCTCGTCTCAGTGATGTGGGCAATGAAAGGAGTCTTCGAGCTTCTTCAAGGAGTTTGTCAATCTCGGGGGCAACGCTAGTGGCGTGGTGAATTTGAGACTTCGCCGCTTTTACCTCTGCGGTCTTTTTTGCGATATAGTCGCGTAGATCGCGCATCTTGCCGAGATCAACGCCAACAATTTTCTGAGTTTGGCAGCGTTTGCTGCGAGTGATTCGACTATATCGACTTTGGAGATAGTCTCGTCGCCCACGGGCGATGAGACTGTGAAGATATTCTCGTTACCTGTGGGCGATCAGACTTTGGAGATAGTATCGTGTCTTGTTTCCCACGGGCGACGAGGCGTTGAGACGATATGGTTGTCTTCTGGTAAGAGAAACAAGACCATGAGGTGTTTGGACACGATAGTTTCTCGTTTGAAGATATTCTCGTCACCCGTGGACGATGAGACTTTGAAGATATTCTTGTCACCGTGGGCGACGAGGCATGGATTGTGTTTTGTTGCCCACGGGCGACGAGGCATTGAATGTCTTCTGGTGAGATAAACAAGACCATGAGGTGTTCGGACACAATGGACGGTCCATGTCCCCAACATCAAGCTATGTGTTTGGACGGTCCATGTCCTTAATTTTTTTTTTCTTTTTTGATCAACCATGTCCTTAACTTTTATTCTGTTCTACTTTGGGGACGGTCCGATGGAGAGAGCGAATGGGATTTAGTTAAGAGCATCATGTCGCTAGTGTCACAGGCTAACATGTTCGCAACTTGAAACTCATTCACTTAACTCACAAAAAAATTAAAGATGACTTACCAATAAAAGACTTAGGAGCACAGGAAAGAACAGGTTCCCAGTAAATATTTTTTAGCTTATTTACGACCATGAGGTTTTCATGGCTTTCGTGATGCTTCCATGGGCTCTTTTAATATTGAAAAAAACTCGATTTCACGATGCTTACATGGCTCTTTTGACTTTACTGTCTCGCCTAGCGGAAATAGGTTTTTGAATTGTTTCATTGGTATCTTTGGGTTTGTGGATATCTAGAGCTTCCATGATTAAGAAGATGATTACA
>CAJHQP010004926.1:0-50406 GCA_905132765.1 Moricandia arvensis | reverse complement strand
GAGACGTTAGAGACCAGTGCTAAGCTATGTTTGCTCTGAGTGGAGATTTTCGTGTGTCCCTGCATCCTCATTCTCGAAGCCTTTATATACTCCTCTAGTGGCGGTTTGCCCTTTCCTCATCTGCCCTTGGTTAAAGTTATCGCTTCGCGGAAATATTCCTTTTTTCCTTCGATCTTCAAGATTATCTTCGGAAACTTAACATTTATCCTCCGATCTTGACATTTATCTTCGGAACTTAACATTTATCCCTTCCTGCAAAATCAAAGGTAAACCGTCACGAAGTGTGTATTTGGCCGAGTTTTAGACCGCATCGGGCCGTTTTCTGACTTAGGCGTTTCTACGATTTTATCAAAGTAGCATTGATAAAACGGCGTCGTCCAAGAGTTAGGATCTTTCGTATGGTATGTATGATTTTAGGTGTTTAGTTAACCGTTACCGTCTCATACGATTTATCCGATCCTTTCTCGAGAAAAGAGTTATTTCGGTAAAGTTCCAATGTCAATCCCGATCGAGACGGAACAAAGATACGTTCGATCAAGTATCAAGAGAGGAAGTTAACGGGAAGAGGTGAAAATGGATTGATTGATACGTCTTGCTGAATAAGCGAATCAGATTGCTCGTGTCGCCCAACTCCCCATACGGGCGAGTTGTTTGGTCCATGCCGTTCAACTCGCCATACGGGCGAGTTGGTCGGTCCTTGTCGTTCAACTGGCCTGTTTGGCGAGTTGGTCGGCCCATGTGGATTTATTTGCCCGTTTGACAAGCTGGACGTCTTGCTCGGCCATCTTTCTCCGTCCGGAGAATTAGATGATCGAGTCTTCTAGTCGTTTCGTTGTACTGCCGTCCGAGGATGTTTTTTTTTTCCTTTTTTCGAGGCATTATCTCTTTTTTACAAAAGAGCATACTCTCCTGGTATGTTTCGGACGTTGATTCCATCGTAACCGATTTTGACCCCAACAATGCTGTTGAGGAGTTTAAGGACAACTCGTTTGATGTAGAATCCTGTCTTGAGCAAGGTGTGTTTTGAAGGAATGACTTGTATACTCCCCACCATTATCTGATCTAAAATTTTAAGCTCGGCATTTAAATGGTTAGTAACATAAGTCTGAAATTTTAAATGCTTCAAGAACCCTCTCTTTAGATGCCATGAAAGCTATACAGGTGTTTTTAGTTTTTTTTCATCAATGAATGTCAATAATTACATATGATTATCTCTAGACAAGTAAGGAGCAGTCCAACATCCGAATGAACTAAATCAAAAAATTTATAATAAGTAGTACTAGAAGTTGGAAAAACAGTCTTACAACGCTTGCTTAAAATGTAATCTTCACACTCGTTATTTTTAAAGACAACACCTGTAAACATCAAGTTCGAAGTTCTAACATGAGGATGGCTTAGTTTAGCATGCCACAAGGAATCTTTATTCAACATAGAAGCAAAGTAAGTGAGCATGTATAATCAGGAACATGAGCAAGATTTTCTAGCTTATATAAGCCTCCCTTGGTTACTCCTTTCCTAATCAATCTACTGCTCTCAGTATCCTGAAACTTTACATCATTAAGAATAAAGATCACATTGCATTGAAAATCAGTAGTACATTTCTTTACATATAACAAGTTTGAAGTAAATTTATGCATACATAAAGCTCTAGACTCCTTATCAAACAATTTCAGATTGCCTACTCCACTAATTGGTATCTTATCACCATTAGCTATCTTGACATGCCCATAAGCCGGTTAAATATCTTTAATGAGTCTATTATCATTGATCATGTGATGAGATGCACCATAATCAGTTACCAATGATTTGGACACATTATAAGCATTGTATTAATGGCTAATACTTGTAGTTGGTTCTTTAGCAACCTTAGACTGTCCTAGAATACTAGTTGGTTCATAAGCAGTCCTAGGGTGATCAAATTTACTAATATCAATCAAGCATGCTCCAAAGGAATAACCAATAGTGCTACCAAATTTGGTACCATTCTCCTTGAAGATCTTGATTAGAGCATCAATGTCTGATTTCATAATCAGATCGTTCTCACTGAACCTCTGGCTAAGCTGGTAAATCAGATGAGTAGCTTGAGCTTTCATGGTTTCCATATCTCGCCCATCTCCCTCATTGATCCTTATTTAAGTACCCACAATACTCGACCCTGTAACAGTCGACCCACCAATACTCGACCCATTTTGCTCACTTGTTCCATATGAAAGCTAAGCTCTTGCATCTTTCTCCTTCATGAATTTAACCAGCTTCAAGTGTGGATATAGGATCCAACACTGACTCTTCTGGTGCCCATTCCTCTTACAATGATCACATGTCCCATTGAACTTAATTTCTTCATATCGGCTGTGCATTACCTTGTTTGCTTGAGGAACTTCAGCTTGATTAGCTAGAGAGAGTTCTCCTTTGCCTCCAAAGAGACCAAGAGACCCTTATTCCTTCTAGATTTATTCACACACCTCCTCAAGATCAGGTAGTTTACCAGCTCTCAAAATGTGCTTGATAAGATCATTGTATGTACGATTCAAGGTAAGCAAGAGTCCAAAGACCTTATCTTGTCCCACCCCCTTTCATTTAGCTCATTCGGATCTGTAGTAATTGGTCTCAGCATTTCCAGATCTGACCATAAGGCTCTGAAATTTCTGAAGTGCCTTGTAAACTCCATGCCCTCATGAACCAAATTTTTAATCGCCCTCTTGACCTCAAACACTCTACTCAAGTTTGAGATATTACCATACACTTTCTTGAGTGTTTTCCAATGATCCTTTGCCTTCTCACAGTAGCTATAGGCTTCCAAAATTGAGGGATCAAGTGAGCTCTGAGGAATAGAAACTATCAGCAAGTCTTCTTGTTCCCACTTATCTTCATCGCTTGTGAAAACTTCATCATCATCATCATGAGTAATGAGCTTTGGAGCTTCACCAAATGTGATATGTCCCCACAAACCCTTACTCCCCACATCATTCTTAACCAAACGAGACCATGGAAGATAGTTTCCACCTTTTAGAGTAACCGGAACCACATCCTTGTTGTTCTCCATCTTTGAACGGCTCGAAATGAGAATGAGACCTAAAGGTGTGTTCTTGAGTCTTTTTGTGAATCAAACCCATATTATGAGCAACCTGGCTCTGATACCATAACATAGTTAGAGAAAGAGTTTAAGAGAGATTGAATGAAAGACTTAAGCAAAATCAAGACTAAAGTGGAACCATGTCTAAGAGACTATAAGGAAAACTTAAGAATTGTCTACCTGTTATTGAGGCTGAGGTTACAACATATATCGAGTTTACAAGAAATTGTGGAATCAAAGGATACGGCTAAGCGTATGTAGTCAAAGGAAGAGGAGCATCCATTTGAAACTGGCCAATGAGGAGCTCCACATGCTTTGGTATCTTGGAATTTTGGACCAAGATACCTTACCATTCCAGCCTCTGGCAGCCTGTCAAGACACGCTCTTCTTCCCTCGACAACGTTTGGATTTGTCAAGCACTGATAAGTCCCAATATTTACCACTGTTAGACCATGTTATAGGCTCTATTTGGAGTCTACTATATGTGTCTAGGGTTGTTTTAGAGTCTGATCAAGTCTAGGTACATTTTGGAGCATTGTAGAGATTATGAGGCTTTCTGCAGCTCAGAGAGAGAGGAACCCCATAGCTGGTCAAATTCAGCAAAGCATGAGTCGAGACAGAGTATTGCGTCGATCGACGAAGCACTCTTGCCATCGACCGATGGTCGGCGTGCAGAAGCCCAATTAAAAAATTACCCAGCTTGAAGGCCAAGTCACAAAAATCACTCAATAAAACACATAAGAATAAAATTGAAAATAGAAAGCAATGTCAGTAAACCTATTCCCAGACTTAAATAACACTGTCCCCAGTGCTATACCGTGTCGGTGAGATGGAAAAAGTAAATCACAAGTAAATGTGTTAAGGATAGTCGAAAAACCAGACTCTGTTACGAGTGTCGATCGATGGTAATTTAATGACGTCGAACGATGGTGATCAGTATCGACTGATGGTTTTGCTCCATCATCGACCGATGGTTGGGCTCCTTCGTCGACCGATGGCAGTTCTCGATCTTCCTGTTTTTTTTTTTCATAAACATTAAGAAAAAACAAAAATAAGTAAAATCATGAAAATAAAATGATTTGAAAACATACCTAATAGTGGGTTGCCTCTCACTCAGCGCTTGGTTATAGTCTTCAGCTTGACATTTACCACTGTATGGACTAAGATGGGCGTAAAGTATCACTTGTTGGAAAACAAGTGTCCACATCTTCTTTGCTAATCTGGAACTGGGTACCAACGAAGCTTCTAATGGATTCTTCACCTCTGGTTCTTTAGTTGTGCATGTTCTCCTTGGTTATCTCAATTTGACTCAACCTCTCTTGGAGATATCTTTCATCATCATGCCTTGAGATACATAAAAATCCATCAAATTTATCTTCTACCAGCTTCTCAGCTACCAGCCTCTGTCTAAATGGTCCGGGCGAAACGTCGATCGATGGTCGAGCTCGTCCATCGATCGATGGTGCTTTATCTGCTCCATTCTCGTGCTTTCTCTGAATCATCTGATGAGTAGAGTCCATCTTTTGTTTCATCTCCTCCATGCATGTTTTTAACCAGCTGATACTGTTGTTGAATGGGTAATAGATATAGTCAATCCTCTTGTAGTAGTCATCCATCAACATCTCTTGTTCTCTGTAGATTCCTTGTACAATGTCATTTACTTCTGCTCTACCGTAATAGTCAGCTGATGGTCTGGCCGTCTCAAAATTCTCTTCATACTCTTGGCAAATAAAGATGAGTGTGACCAATGATGGTTGCTCTCTGAAGAATATCTCTGATGTTTTCCTTTGACACATTGGTGATTTGGCCATCTATAGCTCGTGCATTGCCATATTTGTCTTTGTAGACACCATACTCATCTCTTTCTTCCCATAATCACAATACTCTGGATCAAACACTTCTGGTTCTGATCTGTGACCGGTGAAGTCTTCTTGAAGGTGAGTGTCAATCGACGGCAGCAGTGTTGCATCGATCATTGCTTTGTTGTTATCTGCATGGTTGTCTTGTTGTTGTCTGAAGAGATTTCCGGATCCATTGGCTATTGCGAGTATGTCTGCCATGTCTTCCTTAGATAAATTGAAAACTCGTCCTTCCATTCCTCGTGAATATCCTTATGGATCCCTAATAATTATAAACTCATCCAGTCTAAGATAATCATAATATGCATTGTATTCAGCCAGATTAGCTTCGATCAATGGTAAAGAGACACTGTCGATTGATGGTGCGATACATTTTTCATCAGATCCACTGAAACTTCCAGCTTCCTCTTATAAAAGAGCACGGTACTCGATTTCTTATTCTTCAAGGTAAGACGTGTCGTAATCTGGGCTGGCCATATCATGCCCCAGGTCAGGGTCGTCGATCAATGTCAAAGGGTGGGTGTCCACCGATTGTATGTTGTTGATGTCGACCGTTTGTTTGGTCTGGGTGTCAATCGATGCTCCATCATCTGACTCATTCTCTCGCTTGAAATCACAGAAACACGTGACCACAAGTCCTGGTTCATGAACCAAATCAATGAGAGCAGTCTTGGTTCTAGTTTGAACAGGTTCATAGTAATGATTTTTATCAATAAGGGATACATAAAACCTGTTTGTCTTCATGTCGCATACTGCTCCTACCGTGGCCATGAAAGCTATTCCAAGTAGCAGGGATGAATTCTGATCCACTTGGACGTCCAAGACATGAAAGTCTACAAGAACTAGGGTGTCACCGATTTGCACTTAGAGGTCTTTGACTATGCCTCCTGAATTTACTTTAGAGCAATCCATAAACGTGAATGAATCACTAGAAGGCTCCACCTTAAAGCTGAGCACCTTTGCCATGGTTCTTGGCATAATGATTACTGCAGAACCGGAGTCGCAGAGTGCATGAGGGTAGTCATGTCCCTTGATTTTGCAGGGAACCACAAAATTTCCAGGGCAACCCTCTGCTTTATCTTCTCCCTCGGATGATTAAACATTCTTTCAATGTCCTCATCAGTCTCCTTGGTTTCAATGAAGAACATCTATAATCTATGAGTGTAAAAAGCTTCCTCGAATGGTTTTTTATAGGGATTCTAAGGACTCTCTTACCAAAGCTATCCATCACTTTCTCATTAGTTTTCATTCTAAGACACTTAGGGATCTTCTTATATCTTCTACAATGTCCATCCATAGCTTCCTCAATTACCTTAGGGAATGGTTTATCTGTCTGTCTGGGTTTGGGCACGGTGGATTTCGAGTGCATATGAGTATATAAAATACTCAGGTCTTTGCTTGGCAACGAATGTACTTCTTTTTTGATTGGCCGTCGATCGATGGTAGGATCCTTCTGTTGATCGATGTCCATCTGTCCACACATTGATTCTTCAGATACCGTCGATCGATGGTTAGCTTCAGCAGTCAATTGATGGTCATTCGAACAGGCAGGTGATTCTCACGAATTTCTTCGTCCTGGTGCCTAATTTCTTCCACAATTTGCCAAAAATCACCATCTATTATGCCACTGACGTGGTGTTTCTGTGCAGCCTCAATCTTTTCATTTATTAAGGATTCTTGTCTCCTCACAGCTTCACTGGTCTGAACAACTTGTCTAGTTCTTCACATGGGTGTTGAGAGCTTCAAATTTAGTGTTGAGATTGGCATAGACAGCCTCAATCTTTCCATTGAAATCCATTGTCATCTTCTTCTGTCCCTCCAGAACCTTGTCTCTTATGGCTTCAATCTTGTTCTCCTAGGTATCTGATTGATAGTAAGGGGATCCATTGGTTATGTTGTTGCTGTAGGGTCTCCGCTGCTGTGATCCTTGGTTGTAGCTACTCCTCTGACCATTTCCATAAGAGTTTATGTTGCTCTGGTTCCCGTATCTCTAGAATCTATTTCCACCAACAAAGTTCAAATCCTCTTCTTCACCTTTATCATTGTTAGATCCTATAGCTTCTACACCAACTGCGAAGCTAACTAGCTTCTTTAGAAACCTATGAACAATTTCCAACTTGCCTTTTACTTCTTCCATCTCATCCTTGGTGAGTGTAGGAGCCGATTTTCTCCTCTCGTGATCATTTTTCTTGGTGCTGTTGCTAGTTGTCAAATTTTCTATCACTCTAGTAGCCGCTTCTAGACTCCTAGTGCAGAAGTTTCCCTCACTGGCTGTGTCTAATGGCATCTGGTATGACAACTCAATACCTCTGAAGAAAGTTCTAAGAAGTTTAAATTCATTGAATCCATGGGTTGGACAATCTATTTGGTAGGATTTGAATCTGATCTAGGAGTTTCTGAAAGACTTTGATGCTCATGTGTGAATGTTGCAATCATGCTCCTCCAATCCCCGACTCTGGCATTTTAATGTCTGTCCAGGATGTAAGAGATCCTGGTGTGGTAGCTGCTTAAGACAATATGAAGAATCTCCAACAAGCGAATACTTGAAGAGCTTGCATAGAAGGTAACCCTCAAGGACTCCATCAACCTTGATGGCAAACACAAGATCCTAAATTCTCTACAAATGATCCATAGGGTGCTCATGGGAATGTCCATGAAATGGTGTCTATGCCACAAGTGTGAAATAGGCTGGCTTCAACTCAAAATCGTCCTCTGGAAAGATGGAGAACGAATAACAGATCTGTTAGCGTAGAATTGATCTGGATGATTGTAGTCAGCAAACGTTCTGGGTTGAGAAGCCTGAGGTTCAGCTACAGCAGATTCCCCTGGTTCAGGGATTACAGTACCAAGATCATCAATTCTCTGACCTCTTGTATTACGCAGATGACCATCCAGGTCATACATGTCTCCTCTCTCATTCCTAGTCACGATCAGCATAACAACCATCTATGCTCGGGAATTACCATCAATCGATGTCTCAGTATTGGTGTCGATCGATTATGACAGATGATTTTTAGTCGACGAAGAAGTGTTGGTTTCGATCGATTATTATCGTTTCTCCTTGTGGGTGCTACGTTCGATTGCTACTGGGTCTGAGAAAATTAAGTATGTTTTCTTTGTTGGTTATGGTACAGCGGGTGGGGTCAAAATCGGTCATGATAGAATCAATACTAGAAAACTCTCGAGAAATATTACTTATCTAAAAATGAAGTATGAATCCAGGACAAAAGCTTTGTGTAATTTAAAAGAGAGAAGTTATACGACAAGTTCTCGGATAGGATGGTTCGATCCAAAAAAACAACTTTCAGGAAAACAAACGACTGTTATGATCAACAAAGGTTATCTCGAAATCAATGCTCAAATTGCGTTTGGGTACGAAAGCTTTCTCGACAAAATCTCGATAAAAGTACCCAAGCAAAGGACTCAAGAGAAATGGAGCACGGAGCCAAACAAGCCGTTCGACGGGTTTGATCAGTCCAATTCACCGAACGGGCGAGTTGGATCGAGCACACCTTCCAACTCGCCCTTTTGGCGAGTGGGATCAAACACTCTGACTTGCCGTTAGGCGACATGGACCGGACCTTATGCCTTCTGTTAAACCTCGATGGACCCATTCCTCGTTTCGTTTCGATCGAAGTTACCGTTGAAACTTTACAATTTGGAAACCACAAGAAATCATTTTCTCATATGAAGTTTGGATTTATCGTATAAAATAGCAATGGTTAACTAAACACCTTAAGTTCCTCCACTATAAGAGAAATTTTAACTCACTTCGGAATCAACGTCATTTCATGAGCGCTATTTTGATAAATCGTTGAAACGCTTAAGTCGAAATACAACCCAAAAAGGCCTAGAACGCGGCGAAAGACCCAATTGCGCTTTCGTAAGAAATTGAGCCCAGCAATGTTATGACAGTGTATCTCTACTCGCAGAAGAAGATAAATCTCACGAAATCGGAAGATAAATGTCAAGTTACCAAGATAATAATGAAGATCGAGATAAAAAGGAATATTTCCGCGAAAGTAAACTCGCCCTAAGGACAAAAAAGGAAAGGGGAACCAACCCAGAAGGCATATATAAGGGGAGCTAAAGCAAAAGGCACAGGGATCCGAAGATTTAGACTTAGAGAAATTCTAGCTTAGAAGAACTTAGAACTTAGGTGGCTAGAACAGTAGAGTTATACTCAGACATTTCTCCATCTTTGCTCGACTATTCTGACTTCTATAGACTCTACAACTCTTTGCACTTAGAAACCCTAAGCTTTATTCTCGACAAGCTCGGTTTCTATGACTGGCACTCGATTATCAGATGAACTTTCTGTGGCAGTTCCATCTCTTGGTCCACTCTTTTAATTAACTACGTCCGACTTGATCCTCGAAAGGGGTATGTAGGCAGCCTTTCTTAAGGTCCAGTCCCAAGTCCTTCAAACCTTTTTCGTCTTTTTCGTCTATTGCTAAGCGAGTTGGAGCCACATAGGTTTCTCTCGACATAGGTGGTAGAGTTAGCAAACTTAGTTTCGTTTTATTGCTTGTGTTATACGAATTCCTTTGTGATCCCATTTCCAGACAAGCTTCTTGTACGCTTTTGTCTCTAGAGCACTCGTACGCAAATTTGAAATAAAGATCTATTGTTTTCTAAATTCGTTTTGTTATCTTTTAATACTTTCCGCGTTTATTTCGATGACTTATCGTTGGCTCTCGCAGATAATCTGGGACCTCAGGGAAAATTAGGGTTTCTTAACTTTCCTTAATTTACAGAAATCGACAGTGTGAATTTTGATTCCCACAGTTTGGCGCTAAAAGGAGGGAGGGTCGGATTACTCTAACTCATGGCCACAAAATGCTTGATCGAAACAATGTCTGGAAATACGAAAGACAATTCTGCAGCTCGCAACAACGCTGGTGAAACAACTCCTGCAGTGACTGCTTCCATCGCCAGCGCTTATGCAAACGCTGCAGTGCTTGAGAAAATCAAAAACCTAGTCGTGAGTTTTCGCCACAGGCGGAGCATTGAAACAAGCTCGCGGTTTCTCTCACTAAACAGAAAGGGAAACGATAAATCTATCAAACCCCGTAAAGTTCGTCTCATTACCGAGTTGAAAAATATCTCAGCGCATAAGGGTTCGACCAAAAGACCTTTTCCGAAACCTCTTCCGAAAAATAAAACTTGCTCTCCCAGAAACTGCGGAGAAACCCTAGATTACTCACATGGAAAGGAAGCACAAAAAATCGGGCGCACAACCCCCACTGCTGTACTTGTTTCGAACAATTTTCAAAGAAACGAAGTTGATCTCTACTGAATCATTCGAAACCTAAAACGGCTGACAAAAACTAAACTAAGCAAAACGAGAGATCATATCCCTTTCTGCAAAGTCAAGCTTCGATTCTACGCGACTTATTCAGTGAATTCTCGATGAGTGTCCCTTAGACATACTTCGGAAAAACTACTCAAAATCCCCTCTGATCCTGCGGAAACGAGAAAATCTCCAGTTAAGCCGACTCCCGATAATTAAGCTCATCACAGCGAAAGTTTCAGAGGCTAAAACATGAGTTTTCCGAAAAACGGCTCTCTTACAACCAAACTCGAAAACACAATTACATAACGACTTTCATAAAGTCAAACTCAACAATATTTTATGAAACATCGTTCGCAAAGTGAAACGAGTTAGTATTTTATGATACAACTTTCGTGTATGGTTGCTCGGCGGGTGTAGGTTCTGGTTAGTGAAGCTGCTCTTTTTGATTTAGAAACATCAGTATTTTTTTCCTAAAAAGGAACCATGATCATCAGTCTCTCCTGTTGCAACTCGTTATACTCCTCTTGCTCCTAGCATCCTTTCTAGTTTGAGAAGTCGGACCATAAAAATTATCAGTATTTTCAGTAAAAAGATCTTTGGCTTCTCAGTGAATTCCCTAGTTCTAGCCACCTAAAACCTTAAACGTAGTTGAGTCTCAGCTCGACAACAAAAGACAAAAAAGATACGAAACAGGTTTTTGTGGATTTCGGACCGGACCTTATGAAAGGCTGCCTATGTACCCCTTTGGAGGATCAAGCCGAACATAGTAAAGTTAAAGGAATGCAACAAGAGATCAAACTGCCTGTTTGAGTTTGTCTAGTAATCGAGTGCTAGTCATAGAAACCGAGCTTGTCGAGAATATAGCATAAGGTTTTTAAAGTGCCAAGTGTTCTAAGAGCTCAAAAAAATCGTCCCTTCCGCTCCTCGCTTTGGTTTCTATTTTATATGACTCCAACATCATCCATCTATCCTTTTCTACCCCTGATTCGAGTTTATCTCTTTGTGGGAATCTTCCTTATCCTCTCGATCTTACTGATTATCGTTGAAACTTGACATTGATCTTCCTTTTCATTTATTTTCGACGAAAATTAAGTAAACCTTCTTTTTAGTTTGGGCTCATTCTCGTCTAAAATTGTAAGTGGGCTTTTGCCACGTTTAAGACCTTCTCGGGCCGTTTTCCGACTTAACCTTTTTACGGTTTCTGTTGCAGAAATCACCTTCCATACGATGCTGGTGCCCATACCGTTGGTTTCATGAGATAGTAAAAAATAATAGTATAGGTAAGATAATAAAGGTTTCAAGATAACCGTTCGTGGAAGCATCGTGGTCGCCTATGGTAACTCGAGACGAAACAAGATACAATTGGGTCAAGACTCAAAGGGACGAGCTATGAGGGAAAGACGAATAGAGGCGTCGACGTCGCTTGCTAGCGACAAGGAGAAGAGAGGATACGTCATGGTCGCATGGGGGCGATGAGGGGCAGGGAGGAGGTATGGTCGCCTGCTAGCGATGAGGCGTGGTCGCCTGCTGGCGATGAGGCATGGTCATCCTCTAGCAACGAAGTGTGGTCGCCTGATGGCGAAGAGGCAAGGAAGAAGCGTGGTTCCCCTGCTGGCGATGAAGGGCATAGAGAAGGTGTGGTTGCCTGCTGGCGAGTCGTGGCTGCCTGCTCGCAATGAGGCGTCGCCACCTGCTGGCGACGAGGTGTGGTCGCCTGCTGGCGACAAGGCGAGAAAGAACGTGATTATCTGCTGGTGACAAGGCATGGTTGCCGCTGGCTAAGATGGGTTATCGCCTGGTGGCGATGAGGCGTGGTTGCCTGCTGGTGACGAGGCGTGGTGGCCAGGTGGTGACGAGGTGTGGTCGCCAGGTGGTGACGAGGCGTTGTCGCCTGGTGGCGAAAAGACGTGGTTTTCCTGCTGGCACCGAGACGGGGAAGGTGATGTGGTCGTCTTATGGCGATGTAGAGAGGGAGTACATTTTCGTCGCCTCATGGGAATGTGGACGATATAGAATGATCTCAACCTCTCTGCGATGTTCATAGCCTCGTGTACTTTTGGAAATATTTTGTTTGCTTTACATGAACTTTTTCCATAAGCATTTTTCGAAAGTGGTGTTAAGGAAGATTATCTCATAGATTATACTATGATGTTTTTCCACGGAAACTTTCCGAGTTTTGTTTAACGAAAGATTGTTACGTAAAACTCATCATTTATTGCAAAAACCTTCCACAAGAACGTTTTTCTGATCTTTTCATGCTTGGATATATATATATTTATCCTTGTCTGGGATGAAATATACGAAATTTTTTCTTGTATCCATATGCAAACTTGGTCGGCTTTTGTCGTATTGTTTGGCTCAATTTTTCAGAGGATTTTAGTCATTGATAGTCCTGATTGTCGACTTGGTTGCGGTTTGGTTCAGAGTAAACCAAGGCAGAAATCTACTTCTTCAATCTCCTGGTTTGTGATCTGGTGTTTTGAGCTTTGGAGAATGAGAATAGTTCTTGGTCCTAATTGGAATGGGCTGAGAAAAGCTAAACAACATCTGGCCTAAGGTTGGTATGATCAGCTACTTGTTTGGGCCGAGCAGCTTTAGCTCCTGGATCAGTGTCACTCTCACTCAGCTCAGCTTCAGCTCCTAGATCAGTGTCACTCTCATTCAAATCAGCTTCAGCTCCTGATTCAGTCTCACTCCCACTTAGCTCCTTTTCAGCTCCCTTGCCAGCCTCATTCTCATCCAGCTCGTAGTCAAGATTGCAACATCTGGGCAAGTGGAATAAGTCCAAAGCTCGTTACTACAATGCCTTCATGGACATAGGGATTGCAGTGACACGCATTGTCCTTGCTGGATCACTGTCTGCCCTTGGCCTCAATGAAGACGTACATGCTATCCTTTACGCTGCGGAAATAGCCGAGCACTGCTACGAAAAACACGCCATGTTCCCAGATCTAGGTAGGGAATGCCTCACTGAAGCTGAAATCATATATGAGGACTCCGATCACCCATCTTTCAACACAGCCTTGTTCTCTTTCTTTTCTGGAGGAAAGAAGTACTCGCTCTTCATGGATACCTTTATCGAGATCTACGAGATGGGGAATGACGGAAAGGGGATCTCCTTTTCAAAGAAGTTCCCTCCCACTCAAGCACTTTGGGAACTTATTGCAGCATGGGAGTTCAAATCATGTTGGGTTAACCAATCTCAAATCCGCAACCCCACGCTCAGAATAGTCGCAAAGGGTCTAAGCAACCTTTTGTTCACGAAATATGCCACAACAAAGGTCACTAATGGCGAGCTGCATATGCTCTATGCTGGTATCGAGGATAAGATAAGGGCCGTAAATGCTGGGATCCCTTTGGCTGAGCTGAGAACCAACGCCAGCTTTGTTCTAGGGCAGATGTTCAACGACAAAAATACTTGGGTGCTGCAGAAAGGAGCAAAGAAGACAGAGCGATGTGGCAGCCTGCACACCCTTTCTTCAAGCACTTTGAGATTGACCTCACTCCCTACATGTTCAACGCCACATCAGAGTACATTGATATCCCTTGCCTGATCAATTTCCAGATCTTGTTGAATGAGACTACATACAGCTTTCAGGACAATGAGGGGAACACACTCTTTTGCACTTTGCTGCAGCCCTTCATCACTAGCCTGCATGTCTTCGTGAACATCATGTTTCTCCTAAGTCCAGAGTTCCTTTGCACTGATCCGCGAGCACCACCACCACCACCGGCCTCACCACCTCGTGATGATGTCAACATGGAAGATCCAGAGGACTCTCTCAGGGACTCGATTGTGGATGACGAATACGAACCAAGGCCCATCTTTCCCGAGCCAGATGTTGAGACATACATGCGTTGGATAGTAGATGCGCAGCGCAAGAACAACAGCCTCATGAAGAGGAAACTCTGGGTGGGGACTGGTGGCTGTTTCCAGGTTACATCTTCGGGAGCAGACAGAGAAGAGCAGCATGCCAGAGACGAGCAGGCAGAAGGAACTGAGCCACCAACTGCGGGTGAGAGGAGAGGCATGAACATGAGGGGTGCTGGTCAGTCTGACAACGAATGAGTAACCCACCACCTTATCCATTGTACTATGAATTTGCTACTTTGTTTTATTTGGCCAGGGATGGTGTGAAGTAAGTCTAGGGGAGGCACTTGTGTGCTACTGATTGCATTTCCTTTTGTTGTTACTAATGTTTGAGTAATTCTTGAGTAATTTAATGTTTTTACCGAGTTAGGTTTTAGGATCGAGTAACTCAAAACTTTATGAGAATTAGGACCTTATTATGTGATGTATCATTAACCACCTCGTGCTTTAGTTATCTTATTCGTGACCTTAGCAGTGATGAAAGACACACATGTTGACCTGGAACACCCTGACATTATCTCATTTTCTCCAAAAGATTTTGGCTTGTTGAGGTTACACTGGAAATACTTAGCTCCATATAACTTGAACTTAATCCTGGCTGCAATTCTTCTTATTATAGGCATTAGATCAGAGAAACGAGAATACACTCAGGACTCGTATCCTTTTTATCCATTTTGCTGATCTTCAGTGGCTAGCTCATCTTTAGCTAGTTCTCTCCTTGCACCTTAGCCTTTATTCCACCTTCATGCATTTGTTTTTCAGTGTCATTTTGAAGGGAACCTGAACGTGCTTGAACACTTTGGACAAACTTGATGAAGTGACCCTCACTTAGGCGAGCTGGTTAAGCTGAATCAAACTGACACTTACATGGGCGAGCTGGTGGAGCTAAATCAAAGTTACACCTACTTAGCTGAAATGGATGAGCTGAATAATCAAGTGAGCTGGAATGAAACTCATCTGGACGATCTGAGCTTGACTAACACTCACTTCTACAAGCTGGGTGAGCTGGTTTGATCCTCCGAGCTGAGTGAGCTGGTTCGATTCTCCGATCTGGTTCGACCACCTGAGAAGCTACATTCAACCAACCTTATTTATGATGAAACGAGCCCATCTCTTGAATGTTATAAGTCCTTTTCATGGTCCAAACTACTCATAGAAAGTAAGGAACACGTTTTGGATCAGTTGGCTTTTTGTGATTTGGTTTGGGCTGAAAGAAAGATCAAAAAGAAGTTGTTTTGTTTTGCTGGAAATGTATTTCGACCAGGCCATAGAAAAGCGATTCACTAGCCCATTTTTCGTCAAGAGAATACCAAGAGAGCTCCAGGAGAAGTCAAGGTCATGGGAGGCCAAAGGGTAGTCCAAGTTTCAGTCCAAACAATAATTTAGTCAAGTTTTTGCTTGCATTTTTCTATGTTTTGTTTTTTCTAAGTATTTTCGGTGTCTACAAGTTGTAAGACTATAAATGATAACCTAAGAGCTACGAAATAAGACAGACTATTTTGATTAAAAAAATTTTTGTTTGATAGTGAATCTCTTTATTCCTTTGGGACTTTCGATTTCTTAGTGTATCATATCTAATGATCAAACATGTATATTAAGGGTTATTCTGAAAACTCTTGTGTGTCCATTCTATCACCGAAGGTTTCTTTTGAGTGTTTAAATAGCTCAGATGTCGAGTTCTTATACTCCTCATTGGTTCTACTCGAAGCATCATCCTAAGGTTCACCGCCTATCTTTTGAAGATCGTCGTTAGCATCAGCCACTAGGTTAAACTACCTTATGTTGGGTCTACAAGAGTCTGAGGAAGCTTAGGATTATCCCCATACCATCCTCAAGTGCATTCAGGGGCAAAAAATCGGCTAAGGTTGCATCAAGTGGTATAAGATTCACTTGAGGTTTCATTATCTATTTCTATCCATCTTCTCTTCTTTTCACAAATACTTCTTCTCTTTCTCTCTGCTTAAAGGATACTGAGACAGCTTGGTTACCTAGTATAAAAAAATAAATATAAAAAACAAAATAAAATCGAAAAAAAAGAAGAAAAGAAAAGGGATCGAAGAGAAATCCGGTCTCAAACTTGGTAAAGGCAGTCTTCGAAACAAATTTTGCAATATTTCTATCCATCTTCTTCTTCTCTTGATTTACCAATTTATTCTTTGGAGAAGAGAAATGAGATTGATTGTTAGTTCCCTTGGAACTTGGAAATATTCACTAGAGAATCATTTGCGAGAGATACAAACAATATGAGAGAAACACCTTGTGAGATCTTGTTACCTTTAACTCGTTTGTTAAGTGAATGCACGAAAAAACATGTCTGGATATAAAGGAAGAACCAGCCAGGAGCAGATCCCAGAGCATGACCGATTCAATTCATCCACCAAGGCTTTGCTGGAAAATAAGCAAAACGTTTTGAAAACAGATTACACATATGCTTCTAACAAGTTTTATTATGTGCAGGAAAGAAAGCAGCCAAAAAGACCACTGGAGAGGCTTAATAGCAGACACAAAGTGCAGCCTAAACCACCTACGTATGAAGCATAACTTGTTTATAGACGTGATGATGAAAGAAGTTCCCAACGATCTAGAAAACTTGATAATCGGTTCTGTAGAAACCAGCACTATGATGACTGTGAGAAAAGGTACCAGCAATTAAGGCCGTGGAGAAGAGCGATAGAAAGAGTACAACCCCGTCCCCATCTTTAAGAGCTGAAGCAGTGAGCCAAAGTCCCAGTTGTTCTACGGAGAAATCGACTAGTCAAAAGACAAAACCAGAACCGCCTTCACCACTTAGCCAAGAAACCAGGGTAGTTACAAAAAATCTAATTTTATTTTTTGCTGATAAATCCCTTAAGTGTCATTGCAGGAAGAGGGTCACAAAGGACGTGCCCATGGATCTTACGAACAACAATGAAGAAAGTAATGATTATTGTGAGAACTTGTTCATGACTCGAGTTTTGGTTCCGAACAAAGTATGTAGTGTGATCATCGATGGAAGCAGCTGTGCCAATGTGGAAATTTTAACAATGGTGAAAAAGCTTGGTTTGGAAACCAAGAAGCATCCACAGCCTTACTAGCTTCAATGGTTACAGGTTGACAGATAATGGAGAAATGAAAGTAACCAGAAAGATATTGGTATCCTTTTCCATTGGACGTTATGAAAATGAAGTTCTTTGTGATGTTTTGCCTATGGAATCCACATACTCACATTCTTCTGGGGAGACCATGGAAATTTGGTCGCCAAGTTACCTATAAAGGACTCACCAACCGGTTCTCATTCATGTTCAAAGGTAAGAACATCATCTTAGCTCCTTTGTCTCCATTGGAAACTTGACAAGATCAGCAGCATTTGAGCAAGAAGAAATATTAGGCTGAAAGTAAAACCGTGACGCAAACCTTTCTCAGAAACCCCTTCAAATCTAAGTGTTTACTTCCCTCTTCTCATTCTGATTTTGTGCTTGAAAATAAACAGACTTGTAATGAATTAACCCATCTTGAACCGGTACAGCCGAGTAGTCTTGTTTTTTATTCATAGGGACTGAAATAAAACCCAGCAGAGAGGCACAAGAAAGTTCACCACCAGAGAAACTGTTGGAGCAGGCGGCCAGTAGTGAACCAAAGGCGATTCCTCAGCCAATCTCATGTCAAAGCCAAAAGCACTGTAAGGATCATGAGTTGATTGTCTCTGCTCATCATGAAAATGTTTTGATCAAAAGAGTTTCTAAGCAAAACAGATTTTTACTTGGTACAAGAACGTTTGTTAAGATCATTCTATTCGTAGTTTTCAGTCAGCTATGCATTGAAGAATTTTGGACTAGGAAATTGCATGAAAGAAAGCTTCTTACACCAGAGAATCAAATTGCTATTGCCATGTTGAGAAATTTTTTAATTGGCGCTTTCTCATTCATTTCCTAAGAGTGGCACAGCCTTGCTTGATTTAAAATCAAATAAACCAATGTTTAGCAATCAGTGTACTTTCTTGATGTTTACTCACGTGCTTGATGATTTTCCTAAGAGCTTGAATCCTGTTTTTGATGTCTTAAAGATAGAGAAATCTTTTGATTGTTTCTTTTGCAGATTTGATGTGGTTCCTTTAGTTGCTTTGAAAGTGTATGATATACAGGATAAGCTACAAATGGAAGCAAGCAGAGGAGGCCGGCGCAGAACTTGTGTGTCAGGAACTTGGAACTGGAAGTACTTGAGGAAAAGTACTTCAGTCGTCCCAGGAACTTTTATTCTAAACTCTATTTTGTTGCAGCTTATCTAATATGTTCCGTTTTGATGTAGGAAAAGCGGATTTGAGGTCAAATCCTCGTCAAGAAAGGGAGGATGGTGTGAACCTGGATGTGCTTGAACACTTTGGACACTTTGAAATCTGTATAGTCAAGATAAAATTGGTGTTTATGTTAAAGGGAACTCCGATCAAGACGAAACAATAATTATCCAAGTCAAGATTCAATGGAGGTAATGATGAAGAAGACACGGTCTAGTCGACCATGGGCGACTAGACGTTTGCACGCGTCTAGTCAACCATGGGTGATTAGAATTTGCGAGGAGTCTAATCGCCCATGGGCGATTAGACTCGGTGATGAGTCTTGTTTCCCATGGGCGATTAGACTCGGTGATGAGTCTCGTTTCCCATGGGCGATTAGACTCGGTGATGAGTCTAGTCGCCCATGGGCGACTAGACTTGATGGTGATTCTAATCACCCACGGGCGCATAGACTTTGCATGTCTAATCGACCATAGGCGACTAGACAGGGAAGTGACTTGGTTGTTCCCCGGATAGTTTGTATTGATTTGTTAGCCGGGACGAGATGAGTTGTACGATGAGGAGTATGTAAGCGAGGATTTCTTGTTGTCGAAAGAGAGGTAACATTTTCCGCGGTAACTTTCAGGCATCGATTTCGTCGTGACCATTTTTGACCCCAACAGTTAGCCCTCCAACTTGCAAGAATTGTTGAGGCATTATTGCTAGATGTTAGATGTGTTAGGTAAGTTAGATGTTATCGATGTGTAGCAAGGTTTCAAACTCTTTACTTTCTTACTTACAGAAGAAACTCTCCCAAGGTAGAAAATCCATTTTTTCTCTCTTTTTCACTTGTTTTTATTTGTATCATGGCTTTCAACAATAAAGTTTTCGAGAATGCATTGCCTTCCATTTTGGATCCCGAGAGCTTGCTCGTTTGGGGTGACGAGGTCGTTCGGAAGGTCATATTTGTGCGACACTACGTCGACCCTAAGGAGGCAAAGGCGTATTGGGAAGCGAACTGCATTCTCCCACCTCCACGAATCGACTTGTGGACTCCCACGAGACCAACCTTCACGTTACCCACCGAAAGGACGAGTGAGTTTAGCAGTTCCTTCCTTGCCACCATCCCAGTATTGTGCCGGGTCCCCAAGGAGGTGGGGTTTCGGATGCTGAAACATGGAGATAGTGTCCGCTCCCCGCCTCATGGCTTTTTTAGATGCTATGAAGCGCACCTTCTGCAGTGCTGCCTATGATTTCCCATACCGGAAGTCATACTCCGGTTCCTGGACCATTATGGCTTGTTGATAAGCCAACTTTTGCATGTTGGCCTGCAGCACCTCTTTGGAGTTTTGGTTATGAGTTAGGAACGAGGGATGGATCTAAGTGTCAACTGTTTTCTAGCCATTCTTTATCTGCAGAAGGTGGGATAGACGACCCGATATTGTCTGAAGCCGAGAAATTTTATGGCGGTGATTTCGTCGTTTAAGTCCAACTTCCATGGTTGGTAGAAGTGTTACTTCTTTTTCTGAATATATAATTCTTTTGCTGCGGAAGAAATCCTTTTATACAAGCCTTGGCTGACAAAGGTTGTATGATCCTAGGCAAGAGAGAGAGACTTGATCTACACAAGGGTTGACCGTTTGGATTGATCTAATCAAACAAATGGATCAGAGTAACACGTAACTAGAGGGAACGACGTGCACCACATGAAGGATGGAAGACTCATGATATAACACAAATGTCTTAGCCGTGGAGGTTATGGTCTCACAAGGCAAGACAAGGGAGGCGATTTCTTGCTAGAGCTCTCAGGGTTTTCACTAGGAAAAAGGTTAAGTTTTATATCATATGTGAAAAAGTTACAAACTGCTTATAGGAGACTCATATAGACGTTCAATGTAGTGGTGCCTTCGAGGGTCTTTGAAGAAAATAATACATAGTTTGGACCAAAAGAAAACCCTAATAGGTGTTCAAGCCAACTTAGAAATTCTAGGAATAACATTCAAATAAAAGAAAAGAAAAAGGACCAAAGCTGCAAAACAAATCAAACCGATGGAGTATGAATTTAAATGCTTACCTTCTTACGTTTTGGGTTGGTTTGATTAGGCCTTGAATCTTTCTAGATGTGCTGATGTTCTATGCTGATGACCAGCAAGTTTCTGTGGGTTTGGTCCCGAATGAATGGCCAAAGATCTTCACTTGTTGGCTTAGTCTTCTCTGATGGTCCATCATTCTTCAATCTTTGTTCTTGATCATCTTGTTCATCAGGTAGCTTAACCTCAGTTGGTTTAACCTGAAAATGATCAAACGCAAGCATCATGCTAACATTAAACTTTTCTTGAAGTATCTTAGCTCTTTGTCTAGTCATGGGTCCTTTGAACACTGATATATCTTGTTATTTACCAGTTTAAGACTATCATTTGGACCCTGTTTGGAGTCCGCTATGTATGTCTACACTGTGTTTTAGAGTCTTTTCAGGTCAATGTAAGTTTTGGAGCATTATGGAGATAATAGAGCTTGATAGATCATTCAGAGAAGACATCTAGTAGATGTTCACAATCAGATAAGTCAGAGTCGAGGTCAAGCCTGACCATCGATCGACGGTGCACACTTGCTTTCGATCGTCGGTCTACTCACAGAGTCATTGGCCGACTTCAAGGCCAAGTCAAGATATTTTTCAAAAATACCCTAGACGAGTTTTGACCTATTTTTTACTTAGTTTATAAGGTCTTGCCATTGTTTAGGCAAAAGACAACCACATACCCCAAGATGGAGATTTCATAGCATAATATTATTTCGAGTTTTTAGTTTTCTTAGTAGTTTTGGGGAGAAGATCTAAACTCCTTCACATATTTGTATTGGAACCCCATTTTCTATTCTATGCATGTTATTATTGAGCTTATCATGCTTTCTATAATAATGTTTGAGTAATTCTCTTGTTATATTTAGGGTTCATTATGGTATTGAAGAATTAGCCAAAATAGAATTGCTAGGATGAGGAGATATCCATCTTTGGAATTGTGCTTAATGCTTGTGTATTAGAGTAGCTAACTAGAAACCTTGAACCTAGGAAATAGAAAACTAAGAGAGTAGGCTCTTTGCCTGAATTGATTATATTGAGTTAGGTTGTTAGATACATGTGAGAGCTGGTTTAATTAACCTAGCGGACGAACTTCTTGTCCAATAACCGTCGATCGACAGTAGGCCTTCGCCGTCGATCGATAGTTGACTCATCTGTTCGCATATGAGAGTTGGAACGAGATGGGTATAGCTTGCCTAGCTTAACATCTAGAACTCAAAAATCTATGGTCTACCCTCGCTTTCTGTGGATTTGATCCCTAAGAACTACAATTTGGCCTCTCTTGGCGAAAGTAGTTTATAGGGTTAATGTGATAGATTGCCTTTTAATTATAAACCTTAACACGCACGCTGTCAAATTTGGAACCATTTCCGGGGAGCAAAGATCACCATTAGATTTATTTTTTAGTGTTTAGTGTATGTTTTTTTATTATTGCAAGTTACTGATAATTTTTTTTCTTGTCTTTTAGGTCCATGCCCAGTGGTACCAGAAGCCAAAAGAACAAGGAATTACGCTTCCCAGACCCGTTGCAATCCAACGTTCAATCCTCAAGAAGATGCGAGTAGCATCGATCAAAAATAGCACTCAACCGTCGATCAACACTCGTGCATCAACATCGATCGACAGTACCCATTCGGCATCGATCGACAATAACTCTAGGAAGATGGTTGTGACTCTAATTGTGGTTCGAGATGAGAGAGGAGACCTGTATGACATTAAACGTCATTTGCGTAATGCAACAGGTCAGAGGATTGATGAACAAGGAGATGTGATCCTTGCAGCAGAAGCAGACAACGTAGTTGCTCAACCTGAAGCTGCCGCCCAAGCTGCTCAATGGACACTGCCAGACTACAATTGTCCAGACCTGTTATATGGTAATAGATCCTTCATTCGTCCTCTAGCTTTCCAGAGGAATGATTTTGAGCTTCGCACTTGTTGCGTAGACACCCTGCCATGAAATGCGATATGAGCACCCTATGGATCATCTGAAGCGATTTGAGGATGTATTTTTTGCCATCAAGTCCAATGGAGTCCCTGAGGACTATTTATTCTGAAAGCTCTTCATACTCACTTTCTGGAGATGCTTTGCACTGGCTTAAGCAACTACCACCAAGATCTTTGACATCTTGGACAGACATCAAGATTGCATTTTTTCGCAACTTCTTTGATGATGCACGAGCAGAAGACTTGAGAAGCGGGATTGCTACATTCACACATGAAGTGGAGCTACTTAGCACCTTCCAGAGAGACTTCCCACACCACAGCTTCCATGAAGTGGAGCTACTTAGCACCTTCTTTAGAGGTTTTGATCTGCAGTACCAGATGGCCTTAGACACAACTAGTGAAGGAAACTTTTGCACTAGGAGTCCAGAGGAAGCAACAAGGCTTATTGAGAACTTGGCGTCTAGCGATAGCACCAAGAAAACTGATTATGAAAGGAAGAAATCAGCTCCGTCTATGACGAGGGATCAGATAGATGAAGTTAATGCAAAGTTGGACAGTGTTCAGAAATTTCTCATAAAGCAAGAAATAAAAGCTCTAGAAGAAGATGATGAGGAAGAAGATGTGAATTTTTGTTGGTGGAAACGGTTATTAGAGACCAGGAAATCTAGGCTACAACATGAAATCCTATGGTGGCAACAAGAGTAACTACAATCAAAATCTGCAGCAGGAGAAGCATCAAGAGAGTAGGTTGGAAGCTATGGTTGATAGGATACTAGAGCAGCAGCAGCAGATGACTGTGAACTTCAATGGGAAAATAGATTTGTGGTACACCAACCTCAACACCAAGTCTTAAAACCTCAACACTCATGTCAAGAAGTTGTAGAATCAAGTGGTCCAAACAAGTGAGCCCATTCAGAGACATGTGCCCTTGATTAAGAAGAAAGGGGAAGCTAGTCAGAAGCACCACGTCAATACATTGATAGGTGAAGACTTTTTGCACCAAGATAAGAGAGAACAGCTGCAAGAAGCAGATTTTCGTGTGGAAAGTGCCATGTTTTTCATCAGTTCACATTGGTGTCGATCGACCCCAGAGCTGAACCATCGATTGATGGAACCTGCAGTATCCATTGCCTTTAGTGAATCCTCCAACGTCGATCGACGGCAAGAAGCAAGCATCGATCGACAGTCTCCAACAACAGAGCCGAGTTGTTTACCAAGTCTGAGTGCTAGCTTATTTGTCTGACCTTGAAGGATAGAGGATCCGTAACAGAACGCCAATACACATGATCCCATGACAACAGGAAGACACTCTAGAAGGAAGCAGAAGATTCCCAAATGTAGGAGGTAAGTTTCTCCCACCTTCCAAAGCCCAAGAAATAGCAGGCCCGAACCGCAAAGGCCAAAACGGCGTAGTTCTGGTCGGCTGCAAAAGCGAAGAAAGGGCCAAAACGACCAGCAGCCCAGTCGTTTTGGTCGAAGCCCATGTCGACCAAGGCCCAAGTAAAAACCGGCTTAGGGCATCGAAGACCAGAAGCCTATAAAAGGAGGCCAAGTGCTACTAAGAGAACGGGGGACGGAAAAAAATACATAGGCGGCTAGGATTAGGGTTCTTAACCTACTTTGTTCCACTCGACTCATTTTCACTTTCTCTTCAGTATTTCCGGCGACTTAATGTTTGCTGGCACCTGTAGGCGCCATCTTTTCTTTATAAACCATGATTAATCTAAGAAATGCTTTTTGTCATACCCACAATCGAGTTAGGCCTAAGCCGTGTGAGCCAGCCGAACTCAGATCTAACAGTTGGCGCCCACCGTGGGGCAGATTCAATAGCGTTAACAAACCAACCATGAGCCAAGAAGACACTAACGTCGCCGACCAGCAAGCGGCAGCGAACGAGGACCCTCCCTCGCTGACTGTTCTGATGGATACTATGTTTTCCCGCTTTGCCCAACAAGATGAGATCCAAAAAGTAACCAACGCGCACCTGGACACTCTGGCAGCTGCCATCGTTCCAGCTGACCCCGCTGCCAGTTACCCTCCGACGGGTAGACAAAAGATTTTTAATACTAACCCTCAAGCCAGAGATGCCGAGGAAGCTATCCCTAAAGTAGATATGACGACTGACGCCGCCAACCAAACCCTCGGAATCGTAGACCCAGCAACCAGCTGTCAGATCGCCGAGCTCCAGCTCTCTCTTAGAGACATAAACTCCAGCATGAACCGCGCAATGACAGCAGCTCCGGAGATTGTGCACGTACTCGGAGAAACCCTCCGAAACCCTTTCTCTCAAAAGATAACCGCCGTGCAACTGAGGCCTTACAATGGGAAGTTCCACGTCAAGCCATACACCGGCACAACTGATCCGAGAACACACATGAAAGCCTTCCATATTGTTGTCGCTCGCCATCACCTCTCCCCAGAGGAAGAAGATGCCGGCAACTGCCAGCTGTTCGTGGAAACCCTGTCCAGACCGTCACTATCATGGTTCTCTCGCCTCCCTGAAGGCTCGATCGAAATTTTCCACGATTTGTCCTCTCAATTCCTCAAGCACTTCGATATGTTCTCTATTGGCGCAGTCCAGGTCACAGACCTATGGAAGTTTTCCCAAAGTTCCCATGAAAGCCTCAAGGACTTCATGATCCGATTTAAAGACATCCTGGCTAAGATCCACATCCCGGACAAACTGGCGGTTGAGGCTCTCAGACATACTCTCTGGATCAACCCGACCATATCTGTCCTGGATGCCCTCCACCGCTGCAAGAACTTTATCAAACTGGAAGACGAGAACAAACTTTCTTCGAGAAAGAAAACGCAGCCAAGAAGGAAACCAAAATAGGTGATACCTCGATGGAGCCGCGACAGCATGCCACCTTTAACAAAGCCGACAAAAAGAAGGGCATCATTTATACCGTTTTAGAAACAGACCAGTCCAAAACTCCCGTTAGCTGTAGCTGGGATGGAACATCTGGGAATGTCCTCCCAACAAGCGAGATCCTCGGAAACAGTCTGTCATTTCAACACAGCAAGCGTCAGGCTCTTACGACAAGAGCAAGCACTGGGCCTACCACAAGATGTACGGCCCCGACACCATGGAATGTAAGCAACTACATGAAACTTTATTGACAAGTTTCCTCAGCGGGAATGCAGAAGTCGATCCCCAAAGAAGCAAAGTCAAAGAAAAAGCTAAAGCAAAAACAAGGACAAAAAGAAGAAATCCCAAGGGCAGCTGCTGAATGACTCTTTGAAAATGATAAAGGAGGCCAAGCCATCCCTGAATGACGAGTCAGCATCGAAGGACAAGAAACCATGCTCCCGAAAAAAAGATCCTTACCATCCAAGAGGGACCACCGTCTCCATTATCTGGAGACGAAAAACTTGACAATGATCTGCGTAACCACCTTAAACGGAAAGCAGAACTTCCCCGCCACACCTCGGGACTCCCTGTAATTCCGCTGGATCTTGTCGATTTACGAGAGACGATTAAACGCTCTAAAGCAAGAAAATTGTCGCCAGGAGACGCCAGACACTTAATCACCACAAGCCCCCACACAAGGTCTTCTGCCCCACAGACTGACGATCTGATCGAACCTCAAGACCTGCGGGACAAACTTAACTCGCTCTCGGCTGACCTTCGCGTAAAGCTTAACCGATCAAAGACCATACCGAAAACTAGCACCGAGATTATTGGCCAAAACGACTTACGCTCAACTTTGAGTTAACCAAAGGACTCACAACTCCACGGCAAATCGGCATGATTATGGGCAGATCGCCCCCTGCAATGATTCTGTGCGCTCAGTAAAGAACTATCGCTGAAAGGCTCAATCCGCAGAACTCTGGCCAGTCATTCCAGAAAATGATCTGCAGATCACCTTTTCATCAGAAGACGCAGCAGGAGTCCATATGCCGCACAACGACTAGCTACTGGTCAAGCTTGACATCGCCGACTGCGAAGTGACTAAAGTCTTGATCGTAATCGGAAGCTTGGTCAACCTGATCTTCAAAGGGACATTGGACAAAATGGGCATTGACTTCCAAGCTTTGAAGCCTTCCTGCCGATCCTTAACAGGTTTCAACAGATCTTCAGAGATGATGGTAGGCACCATCCGACTAGGCGTTCGCACTAAGGGGATCAATAAAAACGAGCTCTTGACATTCATGGATGCCTTTATTGGCTACAACCAGATTATGATGCACCCAGATGACCGCGAGAAAACATCCTTCATTACAGATCGCGGGATATATTGCTACAAAGTCATGCCGTTCGGCCTGAAGAACGCATGGGCGACTTACCAGCGCCTGGTAAACAAGATGTTCGCCGAGAAACTAGGGGTAACAATGGTAGTCTACATTGATGATATGTTACTCAAATCCTTGTATGCATCCGACCACCTCGATCACCTACAAGACTGTTTCAAGACATTGAACCACTACGGCATGAAACTCAACCCGACCAAATGTACCTTCGGGGTCACTTCTGGGGAATTCCTCGGCTACATTGTCACGCAGCGAGGAATCGAAGCTAATTCAAAACAAAACTCGGCCATCCTCGAATTACCAAGTCCGAAGAACAGCAGAGAGGTCTAGCGACTAAAAGGACGCATCGCGACACTCAACAAATTCATCTCGCGTTCGATATATAAATGTTTGCCATTCTATGACCTTCTCTGAGGGAACAAATGGTTCATCTGGGACAAAAGATGCGAGGAGGCGTTCGCTCAAATCAAGGAGTACCTCACGATACCCCCCCCCCCCCGGTACTGGGGAAACCAGATCAAGGGGATATTTTGTACCTATACATCGCCATCTCTCAAACTGTGGTTAGAAGTGTTTTAGTAAAGGAAGATCGCGGCGTGCAAAAACCAATCTTCTACACAAGCAAGCGAATGACCGATGCAGAAACCCGCTATTCGGCACTCGAGAAACTGGCACTAGCCATAGTCAATTCGGCGAGAAAACTTTGTCCTTACTTTGAGTCGCACTCCATCGTCATTCTGACGAATTAACCTCTCCAAACCACAATGCAGAACTCAAATCAGTCGGTCGCCTCTCGAAGTAGGCGATCGAGTTAAGCGAGTACGACGTTGCCTTCAAGAGACGAGCCACAGAAAAATCCTAGGTTCTTGCCGACCTCCTTATCGAATTGACTCCCGATTTCGAGCACGACCTCGTTCTTCCAAGTAAAAATTGAATCATCCATGTTGATGGGTCAACCACCAACAAAGGATTCGGGGTGGGAGAGCTCATTAGGCAGTCTTTTAGTTTTGGTTTCCCGGCTTCAAACAATGAGGCGGAGTACGAATCCCTAGTTGTTGGGCTTCGTCTCAATAGAGCTGTAAAACCGGACCGACTAAGCGCCTACTGCGACTCACAACTCGTTACAAGTCAGTTCAACGGCGATTATGATAGTCGTAACGATCGCATGGGCGCCTACCTAAAAGTAGTCCAAGATTTGGTCACAGAATTCGAGTTCTTTGAACTCACCAAAGTTCCCCGAGTTGAAAACGTGTGCAAATACGCTTTAGCAGAACTCAGCAGCAGGCTTCGAGATCAAGTCAAACGTACGATCCCAATCCACATAATCGATCAACCCAACAATTCCCTCGCACCCGAGAAGGAAAAAGAGCTACGATTAGTCTCAACATTCAATAGCATGGCGATCGACATAGGCGTGGATGAAGCAGCGAACGAAACACCCGAACAGGACTGGCGCACCCCTTTCATCGACTTCGTGAAGGAAGGCAAGCTCCCCGTGGAAAAATGGGAACCAAGGCGACTTAAATCTCGCAGTGCTCGATACGCATTCATTAACGATGCCCTCTACCGCTACACAGCATATAATGTGCTCCTGAAGTGCATCCACGGGGAAGAAACCAAACTCATCATGGCCGAAACACTTGAAGGAGCGGCAAGAAACCACTATGGAAGACGATCGCTGCGCAACCTCGGATTCTTCTAGCCGACAATGAACGCGGACTTCGAAACCTATGCCAAACACTGCGACATGTGCCAAAGACACGCTCTGACTATCCACTGCCCAACCAAGACACTTTGCACTATGACGGCCTACTTACCCCTTCATTCGATGGGCAATGGACATTATCGGTCCAATGTCAATTTCGAGACAACGGTGCTTTGTCCTAGTGCTCACCGACTACTTCACGAGGTGGATCAAAGCAGATTCTTATGTCTCAATCACCGACAAAGAGGTCCAAGCTTCGTCTGGAAAAACATCATCTGCAGGCACGGTATTCCATACGAGATTGTTACCGACAACGGTTATCAGTTCATTTCCAACGCTTTTCGTGGTTTTCGTGATCGATGGAGGATTCGGCTCAACACAGCCAGTCTGCGCTACCCGTAGAGCAATGGTCATGTCAAATCTTCCAATAAAACCTTAATCGACGGTCTGAAGAAACGACTAGACCTGAAGAAGGGACGTTGGGTGGATGAACTGACGGAGTCCTATGGTCCCATCGCACGACCCCCAGAGGAGCGACTAAAGTCAAGCCATTCTCCCTTGCATATGGGATCAAAGCGATGGCCCCCCGCTGAAGTTTACTTAACGAGCCTTAAGGATAGTTTCCCTCTCCCGCACATTGATCGGTTAGTCGAATCAACCGCGGGCAACAAGCTCTTGACATTCATGGATGCCTTCATTGGCTACAACCAGATTATGATGCACCCAGATAACCACGAGAAAACATCCTTCATTACAGATCGCAGGATATATTGCTACAAAGTCATGCCGCTCGGCCTGAAGAACGCATGGGCGACTTACCAGCGCCTGGTAAACAGGATGTTCGCCGAGAAACTCGGAGTAACAATGGAAGTTTACATTGATGATATGTTACTCAAATCCCTGTATGCATCCGACCACCTTGATCACCTGCAAGACTGTTTCAAGACATTGAACCACTATGGCATGAAACTCAACCCGGCCAAATGTACCTTCGGGGTCATTTCTGGGGAATTCCTCGGCTACATTGTCACGCAGCGAGGAATCAAAGGTAATTCAAAACAAAACTCGGCCATCCTTGAACTACCAAGTCCGAAGAACAGCAGAGAGGTCCAGCGACTAAAAGGACGCATCGCGGCACTCAACAGATTCATATCGCGTTCGATATATAACTGTTTGCCATTCTATGACCTTCTCCAAGGGAACAAACGGTTCATCTGGGACAAAAGATGCGAGGAGGCGTTCTCTCAAATCAAGGAGTACCTCACGACACCCCCCGTACTGGCGAAACCAGATCAAGGGGATATTTTGTATCTATATATCGCCGTCTCTCAAACTGCGGTTAGCAGTGTTTTAGTAAAGGAAGATCGCGGCGTGCAAAAACCAATCTTCTACACGAGCATGCGAATGACCGACGTGGAAACCCGCTATTCGACACTCGAGAAACTGGCACTAGCTGTAGTCAATTAGGCGAGAAAACTTCGTCCTTACTTGGAGTCGCACTCCATCGTCATTCTGACGAATTAACCTCTCCAAACCACAATGCAGAACTCAAATCAGTTGGGTCGCCTCTCGAAGTAGGCGATTGAACTGAGCGAGTACGAAGTTGCCTTCAAGAGCCGAGCCACAAAAAAATCCCAGGTTCTTGCCGACCTCCTTATCCAATTGACTCCCGATTTCGAGCACGACCTTGTTCTTCCAAGTAAAAATTGAATCCTTCATGTTACGGGTCAACCACCAACAAAGGATCCGGGGAAGGAGTGCAGATACAGTCACCCACGGGAGAGCTCATTAGGCAGTCTTTTAGTTTTGGTTTCTCGGCTTAAAACAATGAGACGGAGTACGAATCCCTAATTGTTGGGCTTCGTCTCAATAGAGCGGTAAAACCGGACCGACTAAGCGCATACTGCGACTCTCAACTCGTTACAAGTCAGTCCAACAGCGATTATGATAGTCGTAACGATCACATGGGCGCCTACCTAAAAGTCGTCCAGGATTTGGTCGCAGAATTCGAGTTCTTTGAACTCACCAAAGTTCCCGAGGAGAAAACGTGTGCGCAAACGCTTTAGCAGAACTCAGCAGCAGGCTACGAGACCAAGTCAAACGTACGATCCCAATCCACATAATCGACCAACCCAACATATCCCTCGCACCCGAGAAGGAAAAAGAGCTACGATTAGTCTCAACATTCGATAGCATGGCGATCAACATAGGAGTGGATGAAGCAGCGAACGAAACACCCGAACAGGACTGGCGCACCCCTTTCATCGACTTCGTGAAGGAAGGCAAGCTCCCCATGGACAAATGGGAACCAAGGCGACTTAAAGCTCGCAGTGCTCGATACACATTCATTAACGATGCCCTGTACCTCTACACAACAAACAATGTGCTCCTGAAGTGCACGCACGGGGAAGAAACCAAACTCATCATGGCTGAAACACTTGAAGGAGCTTAAAGAAACCACTATGGAAGACGATCGCTGCGCAACCTCAGATTCTTCTGGCCGACAATGAACGCGGACTGCGAAACCTATGTCAAACACTGCGACATGTGCCAAAGACACGCTCTGACTATCTACTGCCCAACCAAGACACTTTGCACTATGACGGCCTACTTACCCCTTCATGCGATGGGCAATGGACATTATCGGTCCAATGTCGAGTTCGAGACAACGGTGCTTTGTCCTAGTGCTCACCGACTACTTCACGAAGTGGATCAAAGCAGATTCTTATGTCTCGATCACCGACAAAGGGGTCCAAGCTTTGTCTGGAAAAACATCATCTGCAGGCACGGTCTTCCATACGAGATTGTCAGCGAAAACGGTTATCAGTTCATTTCCAACGCTTTTTGCGGTTTTCGTGATTGATGGAGGATTCGGCTCAACACTGCCAGTCTGCGCTACCCGTAGAGCAATGGTCATGTCGAATCTTCCAGTAAAACCTTAATCGACGGTCTGAAGAAACGACTAGACCTGAAGAAGGGACGTTGGGCAGATGAATTGAGGAAGTCCTATGGTCCCATCGCACGACCCCCAGAGGAGCGACTAAAGTCAAGCCATTCTGCCTTGTATATGGGATCGAAGCGATGGCCCCCGCTGAAGTTTACTTAACGAGCCTGAGGCTCTCGATCATGCTGCAGTACATCGAACATAACCCCGATATGCTGATTGACGGGCTTAATGCCATCGAAGAAAGGCGCGACCAAGCGTTTCTGAGGATACAAAACTATCAACACCAGATCAAGAAGTACTACAACAGACTCGGCAGCTCGAACTCGGCGACCTCGTGCTCCGAAGAGTCTTTGAGAACACCAGAGAATGGTAAGCTGGAAAACTAGGAGCTAACTGGGAAGGCCCCTACAAGATCACTCAATTCGTCAAACCCGGCGTTTACTGACTCGAGACACAATCAGGCGATGCAGTACCAAGGGCGTGTAACTCTGTGCACCTCAAACGGTACCACCTCAAAGCACAGAGCTAAAGATATTCATCAAGTAAATGAAAGCAGTCACTTTTACTTGACAAAAAAACCCGAGTAAATGCACTCATCAAGTCACTTTTACTCGTCGCCGAGTAGTTGCACTCATCGAGTCACTTCCGCTCGGCGCAACCAAACTACGAATGGCTTGATCCCCACCAGGGTACATAGGCAGTCCCTCCCCGGGTCCAGCTATACCTCAAGAAAAAAAACCTATACAGTTTTCCGGCACGCGTCTAGAAGAGTTTACGGAACGATACAAACGAGTAAGAGTTTATCGTGCCTCCGACCTCCGATGCCTACTGCTAAGCGGCGTATAATGCACTAAGCTCCGGAATGCGTACTTGCACTGGCACCCAATAGTCGGACATGTCCTGATCAAACACTTGTCCAACAAAGGGAAATGTGTCGACGAAAAATCGATCGAGTAAATAATTTTTGTTTTCGTTAATAACTCTCAAATGAGGTCCGGCCAGCAAAAAACTTTGTAAAAGTTACTTTAATGCAAAATGAACACCTTTATTTCCCTCGCAAGCACTATCATCAGATTCAATGGTTTAAAATCGGGACCAACCGATGGCTAAACCACTTTGGGGCGGTCTGGCAGAAATACATCCATTAACCCTTTGCCATCGAACGACTAACGGAGTTGCTATGGACAATAACTATCACACCAAAATATTCTAAGTTCGCTAAGCCGACTTACCAAATTTTGATCATATGGTCGGCTAAAATCATTGAATCTAGTCAGTAATTGACTAAACAGATTCACTGCAAGTAAAATCCTACAATTTACAGGAAAACGACTGAATTTTCACAATCAGCTCGCTACTGAACGGCTAAACAGATTATACCGCGAGTCGGGTCTGGTTGAAGTCAGCAATGTTCCTAAGTAAACACGAATCCAATTTGCGGTCTCGCAGACTGAAGTGCTTTGGGCTAAGTAAGAAAAAGGAAAACGGGAAAAGAAAAGCTTGATTATATCAAAATACGGAAGTTCTGAGTCCCAACAACGACTTACAAGATATATTACAATAAGGAAAAGGCCTCGAAGGACTGAATCAATTACAAAATATATCAAAACGTAGACTCAAGGACGACTTCACTTCTCCGCTCTGCCATCCTCTTCGTCTCTCACGACCTCACTCTGCCCGGACTCCACCATCGGAATGTTAGGAGTTAGCTCAGGCAAAGCCGCACTCTCGACCTCAACCTCAGTCGACTCCTCTACATACAAGGATCTGGCTTTATCGCTCTCAGCCTCTCTCCGACCCTCCTCGTTTGACTCGTCAAGGTTCGGGTCGTCTTCCTGTTTGTTCTCTTCCACAGCTTGGCTTGCATCTAAGGTGTCCTTGGCGGAAAGATGGTGGGTTTGCAGGCCCACTGCGAGGCTCGGGTCGATTAAGTTTAAATTCAACCAAAACGTGTCGACTCCGACTAAATTCTCGTCGAAGAACCGAGACTCCAGGATCAAAGGAGTAAGGGAGACCCCTTAGTGCTTCATTTCTTTTTCTTCTACAGTGGCTCGACTAGATCTTCATCAATTGCATCCCCCAAATCAACGGCTCGGAGTTACCCCCGATCTATCAACGGATCCCCCCTCTCTAACGGGGGAACCGGCAAATCATCACAGGGCCTTTTCCTATTCTTCAAGGCCAAGGTGGACTATCAGCGCTTACCCGCTCAACTTCCAGAGCCGTAGAGTAAGCCAACTCAGAGCTGGTTTCCAGGGCAATATTTTTCGACCGATCTAGGCCAATGCCGTCAATGACACCCATGAGGCCTGTCGATTTCCTCTTCTTCAGACTGGCACTAAGATCTGGCAGAACTTTCATTTTCATGGCACGATCTAACTCTCTTTGCTCCTCTTTCGTAAAAATCGAGAGACGCTTCTTCGAATTGTTGTCTTCGGACGGAATATTCGAGGCCCAAGTACCTGCAGAATACGACTCAAATTAGAATCCAACGAGGTGGCTAAGCTATGATAGTGACAGCGCGAGAAGAAACATCTACCTTTTGGAATGCGAGCTAAGGCACGACGCGCTCTGTCTTCACTGATATCGGGCCAAAACGTATGACCAAACTCAACCAAGCGTCGGGCATTGTCCAAGAAGTCATCTCCAAGAAATTTCTCTGTTATTCGATGCTTAACTCCATAAAAGTAGAAAAACGGTTAGATCGACAGAGGAAAATAAGGTTGGTCAAAGGCAAAAGTCTACCAAAACAACTGTTCCAAAGAACCCAAAAATCATCTGACGGGGGCTCCTCGAAAGAGTACTCGTCTAACTTCATGTAGAATTACCGGCTCTGCCAGTTAGGCGTCTTATTCGGATGCCCGGTGATTATATTGTACTTCGGACGCATCTTCATCATGTATATGTCGTCCTTCTCCAGTTTAATCAAGGATAACTCCTCGAACGCCCTAACGCTAAGAGGCATCCGGATCTCCCCGGCCAAAACCATCAACGCAACGGCTAGACGATATCCGCCCATCCCGAGCTGCGAGAGAGCGATCTTCCGACGAAAAACGTAAAAATTAAATAGCCGCGGGATAGGGAACCACACCAGTGCATCTTTCTCAAAGTAAGCCTCGTGAGGAACATTATGTTTTTCGCGTCGATACTCTTCAACACTCTCTTGACGCTCCCCACGGTTGACTCGGTTCCCCGGATATTCTGCCATACCTGACCTACCAGGACTGGGGAACACCTCAATGCAGGATCTAACGGAGGCAACTCTTTTGCGTACCGCGGTCATGGAAGAGAATCGGCACAAAATCATCAACTCATCGACTGGCCGCATCCTCCGCTTTGTCAAAGCTTGACGAAGCCCCCTCTCCACGAGACGATGATGAGGAGTTACTAGGTTGGGAACTGGCGGGAGAAGAGCTACCCTCCTCGTCTACCAGTCGCTTCTCCATGTCGACATAGACCAAGGTCCTCTATGGAGTATTTAGGTTGCCCTATCCATCAAAGCCTCACGATGGATCAGCCTGAAGTCATCAAGTACTTCGTTAGTCGTCGCGTACCTTGTCGGACTCGATTCAACAGCAATATGTTTGCTTTTCTCTGTGCAAGACAACTGGCGATCAGATCCCTTTCCCGACGACATAGCTTCCAAAGAACGTATATATGCTACAACAAATAAGAGAGAGTGAGTAGAGAGAAGGAATCGAGAGAGAACTTGTGCTAGCAGAGAAGAATGAAGAAACGACGGAGAGGGGCGTATATTTATAAAAAGAGGGAGCACACGCCTCTCGGAGCAAAATAATTTGGTATAGAAGGCCCTAATTGGGCCTTAGGGTCGTTGAAATCCCAGCTTATTCGAGACGCTTCACCTTCCCGCTCCAAAAGCCCAATTTGCTCGCGACGATTTGTCTTCCAGGTTAAACCAAGAAACTCGAAGAATTGGTTTGGGACGAGCCAGGGAGGGGCTAGTTGGTCCCCTATGAAGAAATGCACGATTCAGGGTAAACACCAAAACGGCCCACGACCTAACTGCGACAAAACGACTAAAGTCCAAGCTACCATTCCTAAGCCCGACCAGAAAATTCACTGAGATCGTCACGACGATCACGAGTGAACTGGATGGACTTACTGTAGGAGGTAAGTTGCAACCACCTTCCAAGGCCCAAGAAATAGCAGGCCCGGACCGCAAAGTCCAAAACGGCATAGTTCTGGTTGGCTGCGAAGAAGACGAAAGAGCCAAAACGAACAGCAGCCCAGTCGTTTTGGTTGAAGCCCATTTTGACCAAAGCCCAAGTAAGAACTGGCTTAGGACATCGACCAACATAAGCCTATAAAAAGAGCCCAAGTGCCACTAAGAGAAAGGGGGACAGAGAAAAATACACAGACGGCGGCTAGGATTAAGGTTCTTAACATACTTTGTTCTAGTAGACTCATTTTCACTTTCCCTTCAGTATTTCCGGCGACTTAACATTCTCCGTCACATGTAGCCGCCATCTTTTATTTATAAACCATCATTAATCTAAGAAACACTTTTTTCATACCCATAATCGAGTTAGGCCTAAGCCATGTGAGCAAGCCGAACTCAGATCTAACACCAAACATCTTCGTAGAGAAGAAAGTGACAAAGAGATGGATGGCTTTGCCAAAAGAGTTTTTAAAACTTCTTTAGATACTCCATTAGATCAAGCATATTATACTCACAGATTGTGGATGTTTTTCAGGGAATCCAGGGAACCAGAAAAGAACATAGAGCGCATGTTCAATGACCTCGGAGTGAGGACGAAGAAATGGAAACTCTCAAGAAGAAAAGTGACCCTTGGAAATTTGTGATCTCATGTTCTGTCTAAGGTCACGAGTATCCTAATGCCCTCTGCGACGCTGGATCAGCAGTTAGCATCATGCCTAGAGTGATGGCAGAGAGGCTAAACCTGAAAGTGGTGCCTTCTAGTGATTTATTCACCTTTGTGGATTGCCCCAAAGTGAATTAAGGAGGGAGAACTAGAGACATCCCAGTGCAGATTCGCAATGCCTTAGTTCCAGTAAACGTCCATGTGATGGATATAAAGATTGATTGGAACTCCTCTTTACCCCTTGGAAGAGCTTTTATGGCAACAGTGGGAGTTATCTGCGACATGAAGACAAACAGGTTGTATCTATCCTTGATTGCTCCATACATTTTAAATCAAACTGTTAAAGTTAAGAACAAGACTACTCAGATAGAATTGGGTGATGATCAAGGTTTAGTTGCTACATGCTTCTGCAAATATGATCAAGATGATGAGCCTGCGGACACATTATCGATCGACACCCAACCCTTAGCATTGGTCGACCGTCTCTTCAACCAGAACCGGCACGGATCCCACCCTTTAGCATCGATCGATGTTAACGATCCACCATCGGTCAACGGTTATGCCCTAGATCACAACGACGAAGACAGTCAAAAAGAGATTGTCTACATCGGGCAACAATACTGTGAGAGGATGCCAGAACCTGACAACCAAGAGTACGATGAATCTTACCTTGAAGAAGAAGCAATCGAGCACCATGCCTTTGCACTCGAAGAATCTAAAAATTAAAGGGAATCCTCTGGAAGCTGGAATGCATCATCGATCAATGGAGGCTCTTTACCATAGATCGATGACGACTCGACAAGATACGGTGATGATTATGGCTACCTTTGACCAGATGAGTTTGGAATCATGAGAGACCCAGATGGATATGCACGGGCAATGGATGGAAGAATTCTAAATAAGTCCAAGGACGATATCGCAAACATACTAGTTATGGCCAATGGAGTAGGGAATCTCTTTTGAAATCAAACATCGGGGAAGGTAGTCAACTCAGCATCGATCAACAGCAGCAGATGGCCATCAATCGATAGTCATGACACAGCATTTGGGCAGAGATTGGTAACAGAGGACTTATTATAGGATAAGCTCGATGGAGTTTACTTTTTCAGGACATAATGAGGGAAAGTATCAGCCAGAGTTTGGAGAATATTTCAGAGCCCACATATGCCAGACTAAACATCCCGAGCTGCGAGAGAGCGATCTTCGGACAAAAGACATAGAAGTAAATAGCCGCGGGATAGGGAACTGCACCAGAGCGTCTTTCTCGAAGTAAGCCTTGTACAGACACTGATATCCTCTATGTGGGGACCAAGGCCTTTCTTCGTTCGTCGGGATGAGGAACGTTATGTTTTTTGCATCAATACTCTTCAACAGTCTCTTGACGCTTCCCACGGTGGATTCGGTTCCCCGGATATTCTGCCATACATTACCGACCAGGACTGGGGAATGCCTCAATGAAGGATCTAACGGAGGCAACTCTTTCGTGTACCCGTGGTCATGGAAGAGAATCGGCACAAAATCGTCAACTCGTCGACTGGCTGCATCCTCTGCTTCGTCAGAGCTTGACGAATCCCTCTCTCCACGTGATGAGGATGAGGAGTTACTAGTTCCGGAACTGGCGGAAGAAGAGCTTCCTTCCTCGTCTACCAGTCGCTTCTCTATGTCGACATAGACCAAGGTCCTCTATGGAGTATTTAGGTCACCCCTATCCATCAAAGCATCACGATGGATCAGCCCGAAGTCATCAAGTACTTCGTTAGTCGTCGCGTCCCTTGCCGGACTCGATTCAATGGCAATATGTTTGCCTTTCTCTGTTCGAGAAAACCGGCGATCAGATCCTTATCCCGATGACATAGCTTCCAAAGAACGTATATATGCTACAACAATTAACAGAGAGAGAAAGTAGAAAGAAGGAAGTGAGAGAGTGCCTGTGCTAGCAGAGAAGGATGAAGAAACAACGGAGAGGGGCATCTATTTATAAGAAGAGGGAGCACACGCCTCCCAGAGCACAATAATTAGGTCTAGAAAGGCCTAATTGGGCCTCAAGGTCGTCGAAAGCCCAACTTACTCGAGACGCTTCACTGTCTCGCTCCAAAAGCCCAATTTGCTCGGGACAATTATTTTTCCCGGTTAAACCGAGAATCTCAAAGAATTGGTTTGGGACAAGCCAAGGATGGCTAGTGGGTCCCCTACGACGAAATTCACGATTCAGGGTGAACGCCAAAACGACCCACGACCTAACTCAGCGATGAAACGTCTACAGTCCAAGCTACTACTCTTGAGCCCGACCAGCAAATTCACTGAGATCGTCTGCGACGATCACGAGTGAACTGGGTAGACTTACTGTAGGAGGTAAGTTACACCCACCTTCCAAGGCTTAAGAAATAGCCGGCCCAGACTGCAAATGCCAAAACAGTGTTGTTCTGGCTGGCTGCGAAGGCGACGAAAGAGCCAAAACGACCAGCAGCCTAGTCATTTTGGTCGAAGCTCATTTCGACCAAGGCCCAAGAAAGAACCGGCTTAGGGCATCAGCGACCAGAAGCCTATAAAAGGAGGCCAAGTGCCAGTAAGAGAAAGGGGGACAAAGAAAAATACACAAACGGCGGCTAGGATTAGGGTTCTTCACCTACTTTGTTCTAGTCGACTCATTTTCACTTTCTCTTTAGTGTTTCCGGCGTCTTAACGTTCGCCGGCACCTGTTGCCGCCATCTTTTCTTTATAAATCATCATTAATCTAAGAAAAGATTTTTTTTCATACCCACAATCGAGTTAGGCCGAAGCCGTGTGAGCCAGCCGAACTCAGATCAAACACCAAACATCTTCGTAGAGAAGCAAGTGACAAAGAGATGGATGGCTTTGCCAAAAGAGTTTTGAAAACTTCTTTAGATACTCCATTAGATGAAGCATATTATACTCACAGATTGTGGATATTTTTCAGGGAATCCAGGGAAACAAAAAAGGACATAGAGTGCATGTTCAATGACCTCGGAGAGAGGACGAAGAAATGGACTACTCTCAAGAAGAAAAGTGACCCTTGGAAATTTGTGATCCCATGTTTTGTCAAAGGTCACGAGTATCCTAATGCCCTCTGCGACGCTGGATCAGCAGTTAGCATCATGCGTAGAGTGATGGCGGAGAGGCTAAACCTGAAAGTGGAGCCTTCTAGTGATTGATTCACCTTTATGGATCGCCCCAAAGTGAATTAAGGAGGGATAACTAGAGATATCCCAGTGCAGATTCGAAATCCCTTAGTTCCAGTAAACTTCCATGTGATGGATATAAATATTGATTGGAACTCCTCCTTACTCCTTGGAAGAGCTTTTATGGCAACAATGGGAGCTATCTGCGACATGAAGACAAACAGGTTGTATATATCCTTGATTGATCCATACATTTTAAATCAACCTGTTAAATTCAAGAACAAGGCTAGTAAGATAGAATTGGGTGATGATCCATGTTTAGTTGCTACATGCTTCTCAAATATGATCAAGATGATGAGCCTGCAGATACAGCATCGATCGACACCCAACCCTTAGCATCGGTCGATGGTCTCTTCAACCAGAACTGGCACGGATCCCACCCTTCGGCATCGATCGACACTGAAGATCCACCATCGGTCAATGGTTATGCCCCAGATCATAACGATGAAGACAGTCAAAAAGAGATAGTCTACATTGGGAAACAATACTGAGAGAGGAAGCCAGAACCTGACAACCAAGAGTATGATGAATCTTACCTTGAAGAAGAAGCAGTCGAGCACCATGCCTTTGCACTCGAAGAATCTAGAAATTTTAGGGAATCCTCTGGAAACTGGATTGCATCATCGATCGATGGAGGCTCTTTACCATAGATCGATGACGACTCGACAAGATACGGTGATGATTATGGCTACCTTTAACCAGATGGATATGCACGGGAAATGGATGGAAGAATTCTAAATAAGTCCAAGGAAGATATCGCAAACATACTAGTTATGGCCAATGGAGTTGGGAATCTCTTTTGAAATCAAACATCAGGAAAGGCAGTCAACTCAGTATCGATCGATAGCAGCAGATGGCCATCGATCGATAGTCATGACGCAGCATTTGGGAAGAGATTGGTAACAGAGGACTTATTACAGGACAAGCTCGATGGAGTTTACTTTTTTTAGTACACAATGAGGGAAAGTATCAACCAGAGTTTGGAGAATATTTCAGAGCCCACATATGCCAGACTAAACATCCCGAGCTGTGAGAGAGCGATCTTCGAACAAAAGACGTAAGAAGTAAATAGCCGCGGGATAGGGAACCGCACCAGCGCGTCTTTCTCGAAGTAAGCCTCGTACAGACAATGATATCCTCTCGGTGGCGACCAAGGCCTTTCTTCGTTCGTTGAGATGAGGAACGTTATGTTTTTTGCGTCAATACTCTTCAACAGTCTCTTGAAGCTCCCCACGGTGGACTCGGTTCCCCGGATATTCTGCCATACTTGACCGAGCAGGACTGGGGAACGTCTCAATGCAGTATCTAACAGAGGCAACTCTTTCGAGTACCCGCGGTCAAGGAAGAGAATCAGCACAAAATCGTCAACTCGTCGACTGGCCGAATCCTCCGCTTCGTCAGAGCTTGACGAATCCCTCTCTCCACGAGACGAGGACGAGGAGTTACTAGTTATGGAACTGGAGGGAGAATAGCTTCCTTCCTTGTCTACCAGTCGCTTCTCCATGTTGACATAGACCAAGGTCCTATGTGGAGTATTTTGGTCACCCCTAATCATCAAAGCATCACGATGGATCAGCCCGAAGTCATCAAGTACTTCCTTAGTCGTCGCGTCCCTTGCTGGACTCGATTCAATGGAAATATGTTTTCCTTTCTCTGTTCGAGACAACCGGTGATCAGATCCTTTTCCCGACGACATAGCTTCCAAAGAACGTATATATGCTACAGCAATTAACAGAGAGAAAGTAGAAAGAAGGAAGCGAGAGAGTACCTGTGCTAGCAGAGAAGAATGATGAAACGACGGAGAGTGGCATCTATTTTTAAGAAGAGGGAGCACACACTTCCCAGAGCACAATAATTAGGTCTAGAAGGGACTAATTGGGCCTCAGGGTCGTCGAAATCCAGCTTACTAGAGACGCTTCACCTTCCCGCTCCAAAAGCCCAATTTTCTCGCGACGATTTGTCTTCCCAGCTAAACCAAGAAACTCGAAGAATTGGTTTGGGACGAACCAGGGAGGGGCTAGTCGGTCCCCTATGACGAAATTTACGATTCAGGGTGAACACCAAAACGGCCCACGACCTAACTCAGCGACAAAATGACTACAGTCCAAGCTACTATTCCTGACCCCACCAGCAAATTCACTGAGATCGTCTGCGACGATCACGAGTGAACTGGGTGGACTTACTGTAGGAGGTAAGTTGCACCCACCTTCCAAGCCTTAAGAAATAGCAGGCCCGGACTGCAAATGCCAAAACAATGTTGTTCTGGCTGACTGCGAAGGCGACGAAAGAGCCAAAACGACCATCAGCCCATTCATTTTGGTCGAAGCTCATTTCGACCAAGGCCCAAGTAAGAACCGGCTTAGGGCATCGACGACCATAAGCCTAAAAGAGGAGACCAAGTGGCACTAAGAGAAAGGGGGACAGATAAAAATACACAGACGGCGGCTAGGATTAAGGTTCTTAACCTACTTGGTTTTAGTCGACTCATTTTTACTTTCTCTTTAGTGTTTCCGGCAGCTTAACGTTCGCTGGTACCTGTTGCCGCCATCTTTTCTTTATAAATCATCATTAATCTAAGAAACGCTTTTTGTCATACCCACAATCGAGTTAGGCCGAAGCGGTGTGAGCCAGCCGAACTCAGATCTAACACCAAACATCTTCCTAGAAAAGCAAGTGACAAAGAGATGGATGGCTTTGCCAAAAGAGTTCTTAAAATTTCTATAGATACTCCATTAAATGAAGCATATTATACTCACAGATTGTGGATGTTTTTCAAGGAATCCAGGGAACCAAAAAAGGACATTGAGCGCATGTTCAATGACCTCAGAGAGAGGACGAAGCAGTGGACTACTCTCAAGAAGAAAAGTGACCCTTGGAAATTTGTGATCCCATGTTTTGTCAAATGTCACGAGTATCCTAACGCCCTCTGCGACACTGGATCAGAAGTTAACATCATGCCTAGAGTGATGGCAGAGGCTAAACCTGAAAGTGGAGCCTTCTAGTGATTGATTCACCTTTGTGGATTGCCCCAAAGTGAATTAAGGAGGGATAACTAGAGACATCCCAATGCAGATTCGGACTTCCATGTGATGGATATAAAGATTGATTGGAATTCCTTCTTACTCCTTGGAATAGCTTTTATGGCAATAATGGGAGCTATCTGCGACATGAAGACAAACTGGTTGTATCTATCCTTGATTGATCCATACATTTTCAATCAACCTGTTAGAGTCAAGAACAAGGCTACTAAGATAGAATTGGGTGATGATCCAGGTTTGGTTGCTACATGCTTCTGCATATACGATCAAGAAGATGAGCCTGCGGACACAGCATTGATCGACACCCAACCCTTAGCATCGGTCGACGGTCTCTTCAACCAGAACCAGCACGGATCCCACCCTTAGGCATCGATCGACGCTAACGATCCACCATCGGTCAATGGTTATGCCCCATATCATAAAGATGAAGACAGTCAAAAAGAGATAATCTACATCGGGCAACAATACCTTGAGAGGATGCCAGAACCTGACAACCAAGAGTACGATGTGTCTTACCTTGAAGAAGAAGCAGTCAAGCACAATGCCTTTCCACTCGAAGAAACTAGAAATTTCAGGGAATCCTATGGAAGCTGGAATGCATCATTGATCGATGAAGGCTCTTTACCATCGATCGAGGAAGACTCGACAAGATACGGTGATAATTATGGCTACCTTTGACCAGATGAGTTTGTAATCATGAGATACCTAGATGGATATGCACGGGAAATGGATGGAAGAATTCTAATTATGTCCAAGGACGATATTGAAAACATACTAGTTATGGCCAATAGAGCTGGGGATCTCTTTTGAAATCAAAAATCGGGCGAGGCAGTCAACTCAGTATCGATCGACGGAAGAAGATGGCCATCGATCGATAGTCATGACGCAGCATTTGGGCATGGATTGGTAACAGAGGACTTATTAAGCTCGATGGAGTTTACTTTTTCAGGACATAATGAGGGAAAGTATCAACCAGAGTTTGGAGAATATTTCAAAGCCCATATATGCCAGACTAAACATGATGGCGGAACCCATTCAAGCACTAGAAGACGTGATGCACATATTGCCATTTACTCAAAAGAAGATGAAAAATTAGCAGGACAGAGCAGATGAGGCTGTGAGAGTTTTTTTTCAGTGCATGGTTCCGAACGAGCAGTGAATATGTGGATACTTGCTTTCCACATTGTTTTTTTACTTACCTTCCTATTCCAGAAGTCACAACGTCGAGCTTAAGACTATAACCAAACGCTGAGTGGGAGACAACCCACTGTTTAGTAAGTTTTAATTTAGTTTTTCATTATCTACTTATTAATTATGGTTTTTATCTAATTACTTTAGGTTTTCAAAGAAGGAGTAGAACATTTCAAAATCACAATCGGTCGATACCGCAAATTCACCATCGGTCGACGGCTTGGATGGTTTACCATTGGTCGACACTCCTTACGGAGTTTGGTAACCTTGACTTTCACTCAATCTTTTACTTATGCTTTAGTTTTATTAACCAAACACAACGAGATATCACTGGGAATAGTGTTGTTCAAGTGTGGGGGAGATCGCTGATGCTTTTATCTATTTTGAGTTTATATCTATTAAGTTTTTCAAATTAGTTTAATAGAGTCAAGAAGGGGATTATGATCAGAACGTATGTATTGACTAACCATACTTTAGCACCATTCTTAGACATGTTGATTGCAGAGATTATAAGAGATGCCAAAGTGGATCATCCTGTCATTAGATCACATGTACTAAGAAAGTCTGAAGGAACCAAAGATGATCTCCAACCTAATACTGACTACTTTTCTTTCTTTGGGGCTTGATATACATTGTATCGGTTTCCTTCTGCAAGTTTGTAAGGTACTAGTCTGTTAATTCTGATTTCCTTTCTCTTTTTCTCTTTAGGATCTATAATAGAAAAGATTGAGATGATTTCCTGAGATGCAGAGGGGTAGATATATTACCGATGACCCCACTATTCTAATTCAAAGGAATGATCACACATTGTTGGAAACAAGGGGTAAATACATTACCGATGACCCCATTATTCGCCTACAACTTTGTATTCAAAAAAATATCGAAAATGAGATGGCAAGATGGATTGTAGCATCATCATTGTCCATTGATTTGAGATTTAAAAGACTTTGAAATAAAAGAGAAAATAGAAGGATCATGAAAGGCTTTATACCTATACATGCAGGTTTGCAGGAGTTGAGTCCATGTGTTCATTAATCGATACTCCTAAGGTAAAGCATGTACTTTATTTTATGCAAAGAAATGAGATCAGTAGAGGGGTGAGTCAGATTAGTATTTGTTGGGTTACTAATAGAATGTATTTGGTTGCTATACTAGGATAATGCATATAAAGTTTCTCTTTGATTAGCGTTATTCGATGTGGTTGCGACATAGTAGGGTTATAATCATGCTTATGTAATATGTGAGTCCCCGCTTTTCAAACCTCTTTCACAGGCTATCATTATCTTACTTGAGTACAAACAAAATTTTATGTCTGAGGGAGGTTATATACCTTGTTATTTACCAATTTAATATTATCATTTGGACCCTATTTGGAGTCTTCTATGTATGTCTAGACTGTGTTTTAGAGTCATTTCAGGTCAAGGTACGTTTTGGATCATTATGGAGATAATGAAGCTTGGTAGAACATTCAGAGAAGACATCCAGTAGCTGTTCACAATCAGCTAAGTCAGAGCCGAGGTCAAGCCTCACCATAGATTGACGGTGCACACTTGATGTCGATTGACGGTCTACTCGCAGAGTCATTGGCTGACTTTAACCCAAGTCAAGATAATTTACAAGAATTCCCCTAGACTACTTTTGACCTAGTTTATAAAGGTCTTGCCATTGTCAAGGAACCCATGGAGGCCAAACCCATGGATGCGAAACCTTAAATGCGAAGAGGGTATTGTTGAATGTTCATGCTGTGTTAAACCATGGAACCCTTGTAGCCAACCTAGTAGTAATGCCCTTAGAACGTCATGAGGCTATTATAGGAATGGGCTGGCTATTGAGGTATCGGGCCTGGCTGAACTGTGCAAGAGGGAGGTTTGGTTTGAAGACGACCCGCGAGCAATGTTAGCGTATCATGGAATCAGGCCTAGCGTCTCGGCAACGTTTGTGACGGCAATGAGAGCAGAGATGGCGTTAGTAGACGTTGAGGTCTACTTGGTGTCGCTAACATATATTGGAGAAGAGTCGGGAAAGGAGTTGAAGATAGAAGATATTCTGGTGGTCCAAGAGTTTGAAGATGTGTTACAGGCGTTGACAGAGTTGCCACCACCTCGAAGCAATCCATTCACCATCAACTTGGAACCAAGTGCTGCACCTATTGCCAAAGCTCCTTACCAAATGGTCTCAGCTGAGTTAGGAGAGCTCAAACTAGACAAAGGTTTCATAAGACCGAGTTCTTCGCCTTGGGGAGCTTCGGTTTTGTTTGTGAAGAAGAAGGATGGCAGCATGAGATTGTGCATCGACTACAGAGGGATCAACAATGTCACGATCAAGGATAAGCACCCCCTACCAAGGATCGATGAACTGTTGGATCAACTGAGAGGGGCAAGTTGGTTCTTGAAGATAGACTTGGCTTCAGGATACCATCAAATTTCTATGGCAGAGACTGGCGTGATGAAGACAGCATTCAACACTCGTTTGTGATCGTGTTTATTGACGACATATTGATCTATTCGCGGAGCGAGGAGGATCACAAGGAGCATCTATGGAAGGTACTCGAGAGACTAAGGGACCGGAAGCTATTTGCTAAGTTTAGCAAATGTTGATTTTGGAAGCGGGAGATTGGTTTCTTAGGTCATATAGTGTCCGAGCAAGGAGCTTTAGCGTATCCAGAGAAGATTGCGGTAGTAGAGGGATGGCCTCGACCAACCACAGCTACGTAGATCAGAAGTTTTCTTGGGTTGGCCGGCTACTACCAAAGGTTCGTCAAGGGATTCTCATCCATTGCCAAACCGTTGACGAGACTGATTGGGAAAGACGTACCATTTGTATGGGATGAGCAAACGGAGGAAGCTTTCAACAAGCTTAAGGAGGCATTGACGACAGCACCATTTCTTACCTTACCACTGCCGGGTAAGACATATGATGTTTACACGGACGCGTCACAGGTAGGATTGTGGTGTGTGCTGATGCAAGAGAACAAAGTCATTGCATATGCCTCAAGACAGTTGAAGAAGCATGAAGAGAACTACTCTACACATGATTTGGAGATGGCGGCAGTTGTCTTTGCACTAAGGATGTTGCGATCATATCTTTACGGAGAGAAGGTTCAGATTCAGTACCACCCAGGGAAGGCTAACGTGGTCGCAGACGTATTGAGCCGATGGAGAGCAGTTGTCAACTAAGAAAAAGGTTTGGAAAATTTGTCCGTAGAATTCAAGAAGGTTACTTTGATAGCATTGGAAGGAGAGTCAAGCGAAGCATTGGGAATGCAAGCAGTAAATCAAGCCAGCTTAGTGCAGCGTATTTGCCAAACACCAAACGAAGATGAAGACTTGAAGAAGATCGTGGATCAGCTAAAGGAGGAAGATGGAGCCAATGCAAGTGGTTATCATGTACTGGAGGATGGAACATTGTTTCTTAGGAACAGAGCTACACATTAGCACTGCCTTTCATCCAGAGACAGACGGGCAAACTGAGAGAACCATCCGAACGTTGGAAGACATGCTACGACTATGTATACTCAATTGTGCACGTACGTGGGAGCAGTACCTACCTTTGGTAGATTTTTTTCATATAATAATAGCTAACACACAAGCATTGCTATGTCACCGTACAAAGCGTTGTATGGAAGACCATGCCGAACACCTCTGTGTTGGACGGAAGTTGGAGAAAGAAGATTTTTTGGACCGAGTAGCTAACTAGAAACCTTGAAACTAAGACATAGACAACTACGAGAGAGGCTATGTGCCTGAACTGATTCCATTGAGTTCGGTTGTTAGATACACGAGAGAGCTGGTTTAATTAACCTAGCGGATGAACTTCATGTCTGATAACCATCGATCGACACTAGGCCTTCGTTGTTGATCGATGGACAACTCCTCTGTTCGCATACGAGAGTTGGAACGAGAGGGGGTCGGATTTTGATTAAGGTCCTTCCATTTTCATAATTTCTTGCATCCTATCCATTATAATTCACTTGCCTGAAACTCTAGATCTATTTTTTCCTTATTTGAATCAATAAACTTATTTAGACAATTTCCTTTTTGGAATAAAACCCTCATACAAACCTCTTATTTATAGCTTGCCTAACTTAAATTTTAGAACTCATAAATCTATTGCGTGCCCTCGCTCTCTGTGTATTTGATCCCTAAGTACTAAAATTAACCTCTCGTGGCAAGAGTAGTTTATAGGGTTAATTTAATAGTTTGTTTGCTTAATTATATTCCTTAACCCACATGCTGTCAAACACAATAGGCATGTACACTTATTGGGAAGCTTTTGATTGGGACATCTTGGTGATAATGTCTTGAATGTCAGGATCGGTTAGATCAGGTTCTGGTTCAGGTTGAATGTCCTCATCATTTCCTCCTTCTTCAAAAAGTTTTGACCTCAAAACTGGTTCATCTGCAAGGAAATGAGACAAATCAGTAACATTGAAAGTTGAGGAGACATTCATATCACCTGGAAGGTCATGTCGCTAGGCATTCTTGCTGATCCTCTCGATCACTTGGAATGGGTCATCTCCTCCTGGTTCGAGCAAAATGTCTGGGAGACCCTTGTTGGCATGCCTAGTGTACTGCTCAGTCCTCTTCTCAAACTTTTCAGTGACCTTCTGGTGGAGCTCTTTACCATACTTAGCTTTGGCTTCCATGGTTAAGCTAATAACTTCAGCTGGTGGTAGTGGCTTGAGGTCCAACGTTGTGTGGTCGGATGAAAACCATAGGCGGCTTCAAGTGTTGACATTTTTGTGACCGAATGTTGATCTTATTTTGTAGGAAAACTCTATAAAGGGAATGCACAAGACCAGAGTCTTCCTCTTCCTTCCAATGGTATCCGTAAGCAGTGTTGATAGTGTCCGATTGACCACTTCAGTTTGGCCATCCGTTGGGAGTGGCAAGTAGTGGGGAATAAAAGCTTAGTCCCCATCTTCTTCTATAAGGTCCTCCAAAAGTGGCTAAGGAACTAACTTTCTCAGTCGGATACAATGATCTGAGGTACTACCTGTAAACACACAACCTCCTTGAAAAAAAAATAGGCTGTCTTGGACGCATCAATCAACTTGGCACAAGGTATGAAGTGTGCCATTTTGGAAAATCGATCTACCACCACAAATATTGAATCCTTGTGTTGCACCTTTGGTAGGCATAGCACAAAAATCCATGGATAGATCCACCCAAGGAGTAGTAGGAATCGGCATGGGCATGTATAGGCCATGTGGTTGCACCTTAGGCTTGGCCTCTTGCAAGTCACACACCTTGCACAATGGGATTCGGCAGTCTTCTTTAGGTGAGGCAAATAGAAATGTTCTCTCACCACAGCCAAATTCTTATCCACTCCAAAGTGTCCCATGAGACCTCCTCCATGAGCCTCTCGGGTGATTAAGTCCTGCAATGAATATTGTGGAATGCACAATCTTTTTCCTTTGAATAGAAACCCTACATTTAGGTAAAACTTCCGTTGTGATCCCATGTTACAACCAGAATAGACCTCACCAATATCCGGGTGTCCTCCATATAGATCCTTGGTAAATTCAAATTCCATCACCTTGGCTTCCAGTTTGGCATTCAAGGCATGTCTCCTTGAAAGATCATCACCTACAATGTTGTCCTTTCCCTTCTTGTACTTGATGATGTAGGGTAAGGTTTCTATAAACTCCATCCACCGAGCATGCCTCTTCTACAGGTTGGTATGACCCCATAGATGTTTTAAAGTTTTATGGTCGGTATGAACCACAAATTCAACAAGTAGTGCCGCCATGTCTCCAATGCTCTCACTAGTGAATATAATTCCTTATCATAGGTGGGATAGTTTAGTGTGTCTGTTGGGGTTAAAATTGGTTACGACGAAATCAAAAACTGAAACTTCCAGAAAAATGTTCTCTTTAAGAAGAAAAGATAATATTTGAAAAAAAAGAGAGTAGGAAAATTGAAATCTAGTTTCATATGAATTCTGAAAATGATTCATACGATAAGTGTCCGAGAAATGTTACTCTAGGCCTCAGACAAACAGATCTGAGCATCGAAAAAACGAAACGACTATAAGGCTTGATCGTCCAACTCGCCCAATGGGTGAGTTGAACCGAACAAGTCGTCCAACTCACCGAACAAGCAAGTTGGACCAAGTAAGCCGTCCAACCGCTGAACGGGCGAGTTGGACCGAACAAGCCGTCCAATCTGCTCGTTCGACGAGTTTGATTAACCAATCCAACTCGGCCGCTCGGCGAGTTGGATCAACCACTACATCTTCATCTCGTCGTCTAGCTTCCTCCTTCGAGATTGGATCGAACTTGCTCTAGTTTCATCTCGATCAGAGTTACCGTTGGAACTTTACGATTTAAAAACTGCAAGAACTTGTTTTCTCGTATGTGGTTCGAAATAATCATATAAAACGACAACGGTTAACTAAACACCTAAAGCTGCCTCCACAATACAAGAAATTCGAACTTTCTTCAAAATTGACGTCGTTTCGGGAGCGCTCTTTCAATAAATCGTAAGAACGCTTAAGTCAAAAAACAGCCTGAGAGGGTCTAAAACGCGGCTAAAAGACCACTCATTGTTTTATACGAAATCAAGCCCAATAGATATGACGGTCTAACTTTTACTTTGCAGGAGAAGATAAATGTTAAGTTCAGAAGATAAATGTGAAGTTTCCAAAGATAAACACAAAGATCGAAGGAAAATGAAATATTCCCAGAAAGCGATAAACTCGACCGAGGGCAGAAAAGGAAAGGGAATTGATCCAGAAGGCATATATAAGCGGAGCTAAAGCTAAAGTGAAGAGGGCCAAATATTTTGACCTAGATAAATTCAAGCTTAGAAGAACTTAAAACTTAGGTGGTAGAACATCAGAGTTATTGTAGATGAC